>JACSYO010002145.1:77500-222500 GCA_016806645.1 Ophiodon elongatus
AATTGAAGATAATCTTTAGTTGGAATTGCTATCAGTCAGAGTAATGTAACGGATGTGCTGTCTTGGAATTTTAACAATATATATACAATAGCTATTACCGCTGCTGATAAAATGTTAATAGGGGTTTCCAAACAGGCACAACCTGTCATATGTATGTAGTGACTGTAAAGGCCACAGTTCAGTTCACCCACATGTTCTGTTTTGAGTTTCATGACCGTGCTTCCCAGAAGCTGTTAATGCTTGTTATGAGTAGACGTTGACCCATGGAAAGTCTTAAAAACCTACATACAGCCACACTTGCTGCTCAAGCAGACATGTGAGAACCTCTTAAGCATGTAAGCAATTTATCTGTGTTATAAATACCTTTTTAGTGTATCATAGGTCACCGTGCTCTCCATTCAACCACTCAATTATGTGTAATTATTGTGTCCTGTAAAAGACAAATGTGTCCCTGTAAATGCCGGCTGTATGTTGTAGTGTTGGCCAGCTGTCAGCACTGCATGTACAGTACATTCAGGCACAAAGGACAATTTAATCACACTACAGACACTTTTGAATTCAGTGCATTTCTGCTGGTGGGTTAATAACTTATGTGTGAACCCTTTTAATTAATCTCACCAGTGACAACCAGAGCTATAATCGGGCCCAAAAGAAATCAGGCCCTTAAGGGAACCTGCATAGATTCTGTTCAAGCCCGACCCGAGCTTGAACCGCAGCAGCAGATTTGGGCCGAGCCTGATTTTAAAAACTCAAATTTCCGCAGTAAAATAATAAAAATAAAGTATTACAAGCTGAAGTCAACTAACGTCTTTTTAATGCTGGATAGAACTTTGTGACACGATCTCTGACATGCGCCTTCTCACGACGAACGTTCAACCCAAAAGGTGTCATATCACAGACTATAAGGTCTGCATTAATAAAAGAAAGAAGAAAGAATTTCGGCAAACTTAACCCGATTCAGCCAATTCAGCCACATGGTTCTCTCCTTGAACACCTGTTGATGATGTTTTTATTGATGATGATGATGATGATGATGATGATGATGATGATGATGATGATGATGATGATGAACACCTGTCTTGCTAACCCTATGTTTTGACTTCTTCTGTGTCCGACAGTAAAGGGGAGGCAGCGGCCATCGAGACAGAGCTCCTGAGGGACTACAGGTTTGGACAACAGCAGCTGATAGAGATTTGGGGACAAGCGTGCGCCCTCGCCATCACTAAGGTCTGCTCAACTTCTGTTTTCCATCACTTCTTTGTTGTTGGCCTGCATGTCTCTGTTTCTGTCCTCCTTACTTTAAACCATGGATACGTTGAATGTCGACATTTTTTGCATTTGGTCAGAGCAAGTGACGTATGTTGAGCCTCCGTTATTGAAGGTTAGGAGGTATAAGGACGGGTGTAACGAGGGCGATGGGTGAAGCAAGACTTTCACCCAGGAGACGGCTGTTTGTGTCCTGTGTGAAACCACAAGTAAACGTTGATTTTTACCCTTGTTGGGTAACATTAGTACACTTGTTACATAACGTTACGTAAGAAAGTCCTCTCAGGGCGATTGTTATTTATTTACAGTTGTAAAAGTTTTACCTCATGTTGTTTTAGTATTATATAGAAGTATTATTTTAACACAACCCATGACCTTTTCTCTCACCTTATCCCGGTAGTTTGGTTCCATAAGCCGTAACAAACGTTTCACAACATTAACCGTGTGACATTCGTTCAACAAACGTTCTGCCGACAGAGTTCATTCAACATTGTGTGTGTGAGTGAGTGAGTGAGTGAGTGTGAGAGTGAGAGAGTGAGAGTGAGAGTGAGAGAGTGAGAGAGTGAGAGAGAGAGTGAGAGAGAGAGAGAATTTTGAAGTCTGTGTAAAAGAGAGAGATGGTTTGAAGAGATGTATCTTCTCTCCAGCTCTGCTCTGTCTTTGTATTCAAACAAAACAGGACAGTTAAACAGTACAAACATTAATAACTGTTTGAAAATGATCCACAAAGCTTTTTCCCCATCTGTCCTTTCACAAATCTCACAGCTGTAAGTATCAACATATAGAAAAATGGTCAAATCCAAGGAAGTCATGCAATTCATTTCCAATTCATGTCCTTTTCTGCATGAAGCCATCCGACCCAAAGTCAAATATAATCAAACTGTGGCCTCAACCAACGCACTGCTGTGCAAAATCATTTTAATAGCCTACACTGTGTATCACTCAGCAAATCCTTCGTAAAGGTCACACGTTTTATCCCACTTCTTTTTAGAAAAGCTGCTCCACATTCTGCCACAGTAATCATTACAAAACCCAGCAATGTCCTGGTGTGATGTTTGATAGTTTGAAGAGGGCAGAAAGTCACAGCTGCTGCTACTTACACTTTCCTAATTTGCATTAACTTGACTAAAAGGTCTGATTATTATGTGGAGGAAATGTTGTAAAACTTTCTGTGACTTTCACCTCCAAACATTGGAAGTGGCCGAACACCTGAGCTCACTCTATGGCAGCGCTCCTCGACCACAGCTCTTCTTCTGTGTGTGTGTGTGTGTGTGTGTGTGTGTGTGGAGGGCGGAGGGCGGAGGGCTGTTGGGAACACACGTGGTTCCCTCTGACCAGACCACTGGCTTGGTTTAAGGCCACACTGGTTTTCTCAGTGGGCTCTTCAACAGGCTGTGATGAATAAGAGTCTGAGCTGCAAGACACAGGAAACCTCGCGCTGCTGCCAGAGGAAAGGCTGAAGAGGAAAAGAAGGAAAGAGACAAAACAAATGAATGATTTACAGAAAACACAGTGATAAATGTGTCAGCAACAGTTTAATTGGACGGCTTTAATATCTCTCCTCAGACACAATAAGGAAGACAGACATTCGGATATACAGAATAATAAGCATTATAGGAAGAAATACATTGTTTTTGACAATACAAATGAACACCGTAATATCATGATTTTCCAAACTTTTTTTCTTTTTTTTCCACGTAGGGGCCACAAAAACAAGTTTAATATTGATATGTCATAACCTTTTATGGTGAAATAGCAAACTTGTAACCAAGGAATTGCTTATTTTTACATCCAGCAGTTACGGAGCAACATTAGCATTCATTTGGAGACGTGAAGCGATATAGAGGGGTGTGAGAGTGAGGCTGCTATCAGACAGCTGGACAATGAAACTCTATAAAGCTCCGTAAAGCTGAGAGGAGCTACAGATTCGGGGTAATAATATTTTACTGAACCCAACCAACTACTTTTGTTGCCTAAACCTAAACTTAATTGAGAATAATGTTTGGAAACGCGAAAATCGCCAAGAGCAGTTGAAACACATAACGTTGAAATACACAGATCTAGAAATGTTGTTATGAAATGTGTTATGATTCAACATACCCGTGGTTTGCAGAAACGTGAAAAAAAGCGACTAGAAATAAATTGTAATGTTGCTCTTTTTTTCTGCTGGATGTGTAAATATGCAACGGTCTACTAACATGTGCTTCATATCAACTTTATAGGGTGATAATAAGTAAATATTGCTCTGCCCCCAAGTGGCCAAGAAACAAAAAACTATTAATGCAGGTTTAAGTAGTATTCGTTTTAGTCATTCTTGCATTCATGGTTAGTGTTGATTTTATGCATCTATTGTGTTTGATTTTATAGGAATCCTTATTAAACACTACAAATGCATACTGTTCAGCCAAATAAAGCCGTTACATTCTTGGGAGGTGAGAAAACACGCACCAAACAATTTAAAGGAAGTGAAATGGAAAAGAGGAGAAGTAAAAGCTGAGACGGGCAGAGTGGCAGCATCAGAGGCTCCCCTGGGAGTGTGTGATTAAACACACCACATCCACTTCCCCTCTATTATCATCAGCCACCGCTGGCCCCCGCGCCTGGCCCTCTACCAGCGGCCCCAGCAGCGTAGCCTTACTACACAAACACGGCCTGGACGCTGCGGATCGCTGCTGCCCACAGCACGCTACTGCTTACATGACATCACTGCTATTTAAAGAAAATTACAGTAGAAGGAGATGCAGACAGTCTGATTTCACTGCTGGCCTACTGCTGTTGGCTTCCAAGTATACCACACAAACAAGCATGTGCTCAGTGTCTCTCACACACACACACACACACACACACACACACACACACCCCTCTGGTTGCCAGATAGATTATAGGTCTTTTGTAAGTAAATCCTTTACTGTTCCAGCAGCAGCCAACCAGGTCCAGACTGTCTGTGTGTGTTTCGGTGTCAGTCTGAGGCTTTTCAACACCTGAGTGGAGACAGGAGACGTTTTTTGCTACCACACACATCAATGAATAAGTCTATACCTTACAGGAGCCCCTGGACTGTAGTTTGCTCCTCTAACACAAACATTAAAGGCACTCGTTTTTCTGCATGTGTGAGTTTATTTGTGTTTCTAGGACCCCGATCGTGTTTTCTCAGGCCCAGTGTGTGTTTCAGGTTGATTGGAGGTGAAAGAACATGTGCATATAACATTTATTTCAAAGAGGGTATTCCCTTGGAGACCTTATTATAATCAAGACAGCCATATTTCTTAGCTGTGAGTGTGACTGGGAGGGAGGTCCTAGCAGAAGACCCCGCACTCTCCTCTTCCTAAAGCTCACACTCTAAAAGTGTTTGTTTTTAATAAAGGTTATTGTAAAAATATTGAGAGTATACTCTTCCCTTTTATTAATTTTTTTATTTTTAGAGCTATGGATTTATGGAAAACCTTTCTGTAGGTCTGAAATGTCATGTCGACAGCAAACTATAGATAGAGAAAAAGAGCAGATAAAGAAAAAAGGAGCAACCGGACCACAAACCTGCTGAACAGATGCAACAAACCATCTGTCTGCCCTTGTAGAAACCTCCTCCAGATCAAAAAACATCATAAATATCTCAAAAACTGGAAAACATTTCAACAAGTTTTTTAACCTAAAACAGAATCATAAAACCGTGTTTATCTAAAACAATACTGCTAAGCAAGTCATTTGTTGCCAAGGCAGTTTGAACCGTTTGAGCATATTAATATAAAACAGTGATATCATTCTCTAATAAAGTGTATGAAAATATTTTACTTGCAAACATTAGAAAGGAGTGGGGCTGTCATCGCTGCCGACTGAAACTTTGATGCGTTTTGGCCATGAATATTTATTTTCCTGGTCCAGACCTTTGAATACGTCCGCTCCACCAAGTTTGAGTGTTTTGATTCTGTAACTGTAACGTTAAAATTACCCCAACATCTCTGAATCGTCACTGACGGGCCTTTCTTTCGCGGTTTCGCGTTATTTCTCTGAATAATAGTTTTGAATTTGATAAGACCCCACTTAACTAACACATACATTCCACAGATACGTCATGTCTTCTCAATATCGGCCAACATCGTAGGTTTTTTTTTTTTTTTACTTTTCTCATTGAACTCCACTTTTAAAAAAACGGCGCAAAGTAGGTTGTTATGGCAACGCATCACCTGCCCACTTAAAATGTTGTCAGATTCAGGCGGATACGTTGGTCTCCAGTTGACCCCCATAGAAATCGATTAGAGTGGAAGCAATGTTCGCCCGATGTCAGCTGGGATCGGCTCCAGCGCCCCGCGACCCTAAAAAGGACAAGCGGTTCGGATAATGGATGGATGGATGGAAGCAATGTCGCCCTGAAGATCAGGTCTGTAATGGTAAAAAATATGTATCTATGATGTCAACTTGAGATCAAGGTGTATTCTGCTGAACTTGTATAATGGAGTGAAAAAACATTGTATGCCTGTAGCATGTTTGACTTGCGAAAGTAACAGGAAACCAGATGTTTCCTGTCACAAACCAATTCTTTGAAAACTAGATGTATGTGTGACGTAGGTAAAAGGTTACAGCCCGAGTGTCATAAGGTGCGGAACTGAAGCCCAAAAATGTATAAGTACTCTGTATGTTGAATGATCATTTGAAGTACTTCTCCAGTGCACTGTGATACGTGACTGTTGAACGCCTTCCGCTTGCAAGCTTAAATAAACATAAGACAACTTTTGATTCCGGTCAAGACTCTGTTTCATTGATACACCTGATTTATTCCAACTCTTCTCTCGAGCTACATAGAAATCTCCCATTACAGGTCATACTTGTATTTTGTTTTTTTAAATAAGATGATGAAAGTAGCTCCTAAATTCAGTATCTACCTGAAGAGTGCCTTGGAATTCCTCCTTTTCTTCCATCTAAAATACAAGCAGACGAGCCAAAGAACACTGAAACCCATTGGAAATGCCTTTGCTAGTTCCTTTCTCTATTTCCGTCATCCGTCTGGAGGCTTAATATCACATTAAATGCGTTGGGATAGATACGTGTGAGAGTGAATCAAGGTTCGGTTCCAAACAAGATTAGACGAGTGCTTCAAAACACATCGCAGCGCTGCCTGCATTGATCCATCCGGCTCCCTTTTATAGCTGCTTACCTTTCAACAGTGTGTGGCTCTAATGGTTTCACCAGCAGCGTGAAATGGCTCCAGCATTGATATCACTGATCCTCCAGACGGCTTTTAACAGTTAGAGGAAAGGCCATTAAACCTACTGATGTGACTTTTTGTGTGAAGGGCAGAAAGAAACGGAGAAAGAGGAACCAAGCTCATTTCACAGGATTATTTCGATTATTCTTCCACTTTGGGAGAGTCGAACAAGCTGTGAATACAACACTGACATGTTTTTTTTAATCACCTTTATAAAGTGTTCATGTGTTATCAAGTTATTGTCCATTCACAGATCCGGGAGACACGAAGTAACACTAGCTTTCTTTTGTTGTGTTTCAACCCGTGCTGACTCCCAAACTTCTGTTTTTGTGCATAAGTAACATAACAAGCGTACTTATTTTACGTAACAAACGTACTTATTTTAACCCGAGAGGGGAAGTTGATATCGGTCAAACAAAGACAGGACTTTCCCCTGGAATAAAGCAAAATTGTTCACTTTTTGGAAATCTGTAAGTGTGACGTGTTTTCTGTACTTGTGTTACGTGGTTTACTTCTGTATTTCACTGAGTTTACGTACTTCTTTTAAGCCCAACCAGGTAGTTTTGTTGCCTAAACATAACCGCAGGCCTTTCATGTTAACGGCGTGGCGTTAAGCGACACGTGAAAAGCTTAAAATGTGTATAATGGCACGCACAGTGTAATTAAAAGTGGCGAGCTATTCATGAGACTAACGATTACATCACATTGGTAAATCTGATAATTCCACTTTCATAATACACAGTCATTTGATCCATTATTAACATAACATAAACTATTGATTGGTGCAGCTGTAAGTCTTCTCCGCTGTTCCTTTGATCTATAGATGTTTTATTTTAGTCAAATAACACCTATATGGGCGGGTTCACAGTCGGGGACAGCACTATCAGAGGTGGCTGGCCTTTAATAGCTGGTTGCAGTAATTATAGTTAGCATTCCCCTCTAGGGAGCAGCTCAGAACAGAGTGCTTGACATTATGCCACACACACACACACACACACACACGCAAAGGGTGCCACTTTAAATGAACTCAGTGGGATTAACATCAGATTACACAGTGTGAAACTCATTTAGAGCTTCTGTCTCATTAGATATGAAAATGAAGGACACTGTCCTCTCTTCCACTTTCAGTCTCGACTCTCTGCCTCTCTCTTCCACTCAATCACTCCCCACTCCTCTCTCCTAATATTGCCATCAGCCCCGTGGCCCTCAGCGACCGTAACCCCACCCCTCCATCTCACTGAGTCTGTGTGATGATTTCTCAGCTGAGCTGTTATGATGGAGGTAACGGCTGCTGTTTCCCCTTCTGGATTCATCGCTCTAGTTGATGCACTCTGAGTCTCGTTATATCCAATTATACGATGTGGGTAATGGCCTATTTCTCCATATGAACTTTCTCCTGTACTGAAAACATCAGTGGAAGTGGAGGTAAATGGCTTTTATAGAAGAATTTCGGGCTATTTCAAGCTGATCCACAAACTTTGGAGGTCAAGGATCAACAATGAAGGGAGTCCTAATTTGAATGACGTAACACGTAGCTTTGTACGGCAACCTAAAAAATGATAGTGTAATTATTTCGCGATTCACTTATATACTAATACTGATACACCATAATCCTTTAAAATGATTATGGGTTACAATAAAACATTTATGGATGACTGAACATCTTATAATAAAGGAGTAACAACTTGTAAATGATGGTTTAACTACTTTTTGAGCTACAGGATATTCATAAAATAAATTACAGGGTGCAGTGTAGCTATGAGAACCCCCCCAAATAAACAAAAGCCAGCAATATTTTCTTTACTATGAGGAGCTCATTATCTGCCCTGCATTTAAAGGCTGTGATCCAAAGCATTTGTGAAGTGAACTCCAGTCGTAGACTATTCATGGCGGTGACAAAACTGGCCTAATTGATTTCACGAGTCGTGTTCAATTGGACAGGATTTCAAGAAGGCCGCGTGAACGGTCTCCCTCAGTTCAAGTTCTTCTTCTATGAGAAGGTGCGGTGACCTTCCCAATGATGAACAATCGCTCCGGTATAATATAATAGTGCAGAAACTCTCAGTGAACAACTTCTTTGCTTTGAAGAATCTGTGGAAAATGAAGGCAGACACCTTTTTGGGGTTTTCAGTAATGATCATTACTGAGTGCACGCACGCACACACACACACGCGCATGCACACTCAGCACTTCGGTAGGTGTTGCAGATGGAAAATTAGCCACTCAGGTTGACAGTTCCTCAGGCGAATACCGGGCGCGTTTAAGAAGGTGCAGGGTGATTTACAAGGGATTATGCGGCCAGCAAACGAGGCAGTTGCCAGCAGCTCACTGCAGCCGGGCCCGAGACGGAAAGTGTATTACATACACGGAAGCATCCCGCGGCTAGGGCACTGGTATTTTTTCGCCTGCTGCCAGGGTTATTTTAATGAGATTGGAACCTTTTTCTGGGAGACAGAAGAGACAATGTAGCTGGTGCCATTTCCACCCTCGTCTGGCATGACTGGAATGCTGCAGTCAGTCACTGAGTAGGATGGAGAGGCACAGATCGGATGACCTGCGCTCAATGAGAGGCCTGATTCTCAGGGATAAATACTGAATACCAGAGAGGTGGACTCCAGTCACATGACCTGGACTCGAGTCAGTCGAGGCACAACTTTTATGACTTTATACTCGACTTTGACTTAAAACACGATGACTTGTGACTTTACTTGGACTTGAGACCTTTTCTGAAGCCCAAAGGTTAAAAAAGTATGTTATTTTAAAAAGTGTGCCACAAACCATTTCAATCAGGAGAGACTTCATTAGAGCTGAATAATAATAAATAGTACTATATACTATATATTTAAATGGGGTAGTGATGCTGTGATTAGATCAAGAATATTCCTCCTGGAGTCTGAACACTGGTGGTGCTGATGCAGGGATGAGAATGGGATGAGTAGCAGGACTGGACATTGGATATGATGGAGACTGGAGGTGAACGGGGTGGAGAAGGGTTGCATCGGTTCATACTGTAATGATAACACAGCAGAAGAGAGGAGAGCAGTTTTAACATTTTGACAGCAAAATGTGACTGGCTTCGGGATATCGTGGCAGAATCTGGTTGGTTAAAGTAAAAGTGAACGCCCTCAATCTGCTGATAGAGTAGAAGCCGCAGAGACATGGGGAAGGACAGATTTGTGAATGAATGAGTGCAAAGAGAGTCTTCCTCACTGAACTTTCGCTAAGCTTAATTTAATTTCTCTTCATTTCCTGAATCAACTAACATTAACGCTATTCATTCAAGCGACACTTACCTTCCAGATCTTTTTTTCAAATTCAGTCACACCTGTTTTTTTCTTTTTTTTACAGATAAATACACATTTTAAAAAGCATTCATCAGTTTTGTTAATGTAATAAATTACGTTTGGTGAAGAGCGCATTATGACTTGTTTGGGCCTTGTAAAATAATGACTTGGTCCTACCTCTGCTGAATACTTATGACCATCTCTTTTTCCCCCTGCTGTCGTCTCACGATTGATCTCTATTAGTAATCCTGTCTCTTGTATCCCCGTGTCTTATGCTTTTTCTTTCCCTCAGTAATCCGCTCCCGTTTCTAACAGCCTGCCTCGCCTTCTGTCTCTCCACCAGGCCTACCCTCTCAGCTCTCTAGCGAAGAAGCAGCCAACAGTGCTGGTGATCTGCGGTCCGGATCAAAACGGCTCCATTGGCCTGGTGTGTGCCCGACACCTGCGCATGTATGTAAGTAAACTACAGCACAAAGTCAACAATCATGGGTGGATTATGAGACAATGGGCCCCGAAAAGACCCCACTGCCTCTCCTACAAACAGTAGGAACACATTATAGTTGTTTAGCTTCTCTTGTTTTGTGTATCTTTTGGTATTTTTTGTCACTTTTAATTGTTGTGGTCTTTTTGTGGTATTGTATGTCTTTGTAGGGTTTTTTTCCGAAGCCCAAAGGTCTTTATAGTAATTTTGAGTCTCTTTGTGGTCATTATGAGTCTCTTTGTAATTGCTTTGTGTGTCTTTGTGGCCATTTTGTGTCTCTTTCTGGTTGTTTTGGCCCTTTTCATGTTTTTTTTTAGCTCTTTGTAGTTGTTTTGGGCTATTTTTAGTCTTTTTGTGTCGCTTTCTGGTAATGTCAATTTCTAGTTGCTTTGTGGTTGTTTTGGCCCTTTTCATAGTTGTTTGTGAGTCTCTTTATGGTCTCTTTGCAGCTGTGTTTATTTATTTGTAGGTATGTTAATAGTCTTTTTTTCTGTCACTTTGTAGCTGTTTTTTTGTTTCTTGTGGTCATTTTGTGCCTCTTCCTGGTTGGTACGTGTCTCTTAGAGCGACATAGTGCAGGTGAAAGCCAGGGTAGGCAGAACCTGACACTTTTAGTCTGTTCAGTAATCCACCAACGCCAACAATAACTTTTTCAGTGCACAAAAACAGCTATTATATTTCAACCACACCACTAATAATCCATTGGAAAACACTGGTGCTGACTGAGTCATTTAGATGATATCACATGAGAAAAACCTAACTTAAACTTGCTTCAGGACTAACAGGGGACCCCCTATACAGGCCCTCTGCGCTTTACACGGTTTCATTTCAGCTCCTGTAAACGGCTCGGAGCAGTTATCCCATTACCCTCCCCGCAAGGGCACTCAGACAGTCATGATATCATGCTATCGTTACTCTCGTTAAAGCCGTCTGCCTCTTACGATCGGCAGCCACAATATGATGTCATGGCCAGGATTTCTGCCTCGCAGGCGTCAAACTGACTGACATTTTGACATTTCAAGACTAATTGTTTTTGGACGCGGGAGTCATCCCCTCTAAACACATTACAGATCATGACCTGAAAAAGAGTCTTTTTCTCACAGTTCATTTCGGTACTCGGTGCTGTAGTCCCACCCATGTCTATGACTTTATTGGAAGGGAAATATTGGATATGTGTTTTTGGGATCTTTGGTTTAGAGCGGAATGCATCTATACACTTTACCATATGTGTCTGACAAGCTTGATTTACTGTGCATTGATAGTTCTGATTAAAACCATGTTAGATGGCTCTCTGTGGAGCTTCTTTCTCTTCCCTCTGTCTTTTTGCTCCTTGAGGCCAAGGACAGGAGGTTAGAGGTCAGCTCCGAGGGAGATATATATTTTAGCCTGACATTCCAGAAATTAAGCTTATCCATAACTTTAAAAAAACAAAAACAATTAGGCATTAATTCCGTCTTTTAAATGTCTTTGTTTCTAATGTTTCCACCGTCTGCTCCTGTCTTTTCACGTGCTTTTGTCACCTATCGTGAAACATTTTACTGCGTCTCGAGATATGCGTTTTTATTATTATTATTTTCAAAGTGCGCTCTAGTAGGCCGACTGGGACCACACATGTCTGACTCTCTGCTCTAACTTCAGAAACTCGAGTACTTACTTTGGAACTGTGAAAGAGAGAGCGTATGTTTTTCATGGTGCGACGTGATCCCTGTCAGCAGAAAGACATGCAAGCATACACGTGAGACACACACACACATACACACACACACACACGCACACACTTGAGCCCCTGATGCAGAGCTGTGAATGTGATTAGACAGAGCATAGGAATGAATGATCAGCTGCAGGCTAACAGGCCAACTTGCTTCTCACGTCACTCCATGACATCCGTGTTCACAAAGGCTGGTTGTCTCTGTGATTGTCATGCATCTTTGATTATTTCCACTCCTTGGTATGGAAGAAAAATACAAAACAATGTTGAATACCGGAAGGCACAGATATTCCTTGATCAAAGCTAATGTTTGATGAGTACATAAGAAAAAGAGTCTTATGCACATTAGTTCTGGTGTATTGTTTGTATTAAACAAGTGGACATGATGCTATGTTTGGCTCACTACACTGGGCTCATCATTGCTTGATGCTATTAAAATTGGCAAGAATGAAATGCCAATTCTTTGTTACACAACCTTCAAGCAAAAACAAATTACAAAGGAAACCGCTGATGTAGATCAAAAAGCTTCAGACAGAATCATTCCTATACAAATAATATTTAAGTAATCACTTTTAGTAACCATATAGTCAGCTTGAAGTGTTCATTTGGGGTCTTTTCATACATGTGTTTTTTTTTAACACTTTAAACACAAACCTATTTTTTAGGCCTCCACTCGAAAATGGCATACCCATACTAAAAAGAGTATATCTCTGCAACCACAAGGTCTATTTGAATAATCTTTGATGTTATGATAATGGGAACACTTGTGAGATTTGTTCAGATGTGTAAATATCAGTATATATGTTATTGGTTAAGAGTAAATTAAGATGGCACACAGCAAAAATGAAAACATTTCAGGTTTGCCTAAAAAAATAAGCACTTTCAGGATGATTATCCCTTAGGTATGATGCAGCTGCAGGTTTTAACCTCTACCAAATCATAGCACAATAGGTGAACACTCTCTCTGCAAAGTTTGACTTTGATAAAGTGAAGCAGAAGAAAAAAACTCAGAGTTTTTAGTACAGACAGTTCAGGCGAGGTCTCCACAATGGCCATTTGGCACAATGTGTGCCATTTGAATTTTCTCATGTACCAAACTATATATTTCACTTGTATATCACTCAACACATCCAAATACAGCAGTTTGGGGCTTTTTTTGGAACATTCAACCAGACCTATATATTCCCATTCAAAAATAACCAGGTGCGTAATGGAGATTTTCTCCGCGCCAGCTGCTTATGGATACGCACGGCGATAACTCAGCAACGGATTGGTCGATTTCTGTGAAATATACCTCCTTTGAATCGTTAGAGCCTATAAAATAGAGCTACACCCACCAAAATGAGATTGACAGCACTGTTAGCCAATCAGAATCAGCAAGAAGATGATTTCGGGCAAGAGAGCAAGATTTGTTTTACTTTATTGCCATGATACTGTATTTTATGATTATGTCTGTTTTCAAATTCTGCTACCAGTTCAGCTTGTAGTGAACAGACATGATCACTATAAGAGGTATCCACTGGAATTTAAATCACATATAATAATTTCGACAGACTGGTGAAGTCGAATTTCGAGGCTCGTCTTTAAAGTCTTGTCACATGTCAAAATGTTGGTTGTTTCACCAGCTGAAGACTTTATTGCGCTGCTGCAGACCTCATCCGTCCATTCCTAATGGGCTGGATCTGAAAACAAAACACTAAAGGACACCCTCATCCTTCAGGGAGAAGAAGTGTACCCCTGTCAGATGTGAGCAATAACTGGAAAAAAAAATAACCTTGTTTGTGTTACCCTTTGCTTGTTTCAATCTCACGCTTCATTTCTGTTCATGCTCAGTGACACTGACAGTCATTTCGGAGCCCTTCCTTAGTTTCACACGGTTAGATGGTGTTGATGAGGTTAACGGCATGGCGGGGCCACTGGCTAACCCCGAGACACACACACACACACACACACACACACACACACACACACGGTGGATTGTATTTGGCCCAGTTGCTCGCCTCGTGGAGATCATGATGGAGATGACGTCAGGTGATGAGTGTCTGTGGCTGTCTGATTGGTTTAGGATCCCCAAGGAAGCAACAGTCTGTCTGACATGACGGATCACTTCCTTTGGTTGTGCAGCCTAAGCTCAGCCACATTTGAAACTGTTTCTCTTTATTTATACCTTCATATGGTGTTTTTCACTAAAATACACAAATGTAAACCCTGTGCACCGATTTTCAGACCAAGTACTTACAGTTGGGTACAGCCGATACAGAGTACCGTACCAAATAATAACATTACAGTTCAAACAATGACTTTGAAATCACGTTTTATTTCAATCAGATGTTCCTCACTTTCTGACTGCAACAAATTAAATTCACGATATGATGCAGCTGGGTGGCTGATTAAACTCAACTGACGTACGTCACAACATCACGTTGCTTTAGTGGTAGCGGGTGAGGTTGTATTGGAGTAGTTTTACCTGTATGAGTACACAAGCACAGTTTAGGACACAATACACAGATACGGGTATTGGTGCATCCCTACCTTGTGGTGGCGCTAGAGGAAAAATTAGGGCATCCTGTGTGTTCTCTGGATTATCTTGCCCAATGGCAGATTGTTCTGGCTACATCGTACTGTTGTCTTTTTACAATGTAATGTAAGGCTGAGCACTTTCACCTCCACTGTATTGGGATGGATGAATATCTCAAAGCCTGGGCAAATAAAACTAAACCTATCTGCAAGGCTTGATAACAGTAACTGGCCGTGTTTCCATTCACTTACTTTGATAAACTTGATAAAAAATATAATTTTTTAAGATTCTGGAAATCGTGAAACATTACACTGTAACATTTGTAACAAGCTGTTTTTGTTGACAGCGACCTCCGGATAGTCCGATGACGCTCGAATGCGTGTCTTCATCTCTGGACAGCATGAATCATGGCCAATACTAGCTGACATGAAAGAAAAAATGTAACTTTAAACTCCTGAAAACCTCTCTCCATTTTTATATTGTAGATGGTTAGATGGCCATGGCGACTTGTTTAGTTATCGGTTTGCAACCTCTACTTCTTCTTCTACTGGGGGATTACAGCCTTGCATAGCCTATAGCGCCAACTTCTGACAAAACTGTGCCGTAGCTGAGTTTATTCGCCTCAACCAAGTTAATGGAAACGCACCTAATTCACATTTCTTTTTTGCCACTTTTCAAAAGTTGACTTAAAATTCTCTTGACAAAATTGGGTGAACTGGCCTTTTAAAGGTCATTATATAGCTATTCATCAAGGACTATGTTTTTGAGAAAAAAAGATGACCCCTTACATGATCAAACACACTACTGACAGTGGTTCCTAGGCTTCAGGATTTATCTTTGAGACCATGTAAAGGTCATGGATCACAGGTGCTTCCTGCCGAGCATCACAGACCTTTCAGACTGCGGGTGTCTGGATTTCTACTCCAATTTATAAGGGAAGTATTCATTCGGGAGCCAGACTGTAGAAAACCACAACGTCTGACCAGTGGTCATCAGTATTTTCACAGAACTGGAGGACAAATGTATCAAACACATTGTCACTGTTGGCTGAAATTGCAGACTGTAGTGTCAGTGTTGTGTAATCTTTTCTCTATTTTTGTGCTTCTCTCCTCCTCTGTGCCACCCCCACCTCTCCTCTGTTGTTACTCACAGGAGTATGAGCCCACCATCTATCACCCTCAACGCTCCTCTCAAAGTCTACACCAGGACTTCACAGTTCAGTGTGAGAAGATGGACATCCCTTCCCTCTCCTATCTCCCCACAGAGGTCAGCAGCATTTTTACAGACCAACACATTTTCAGTGATGTTGCTGCTTGCAGACCGACTCAGCAATTAACACACAATCTATCATTTCATTATAAAACATGCGCTGATTCATTTGCAACAGCGAAAGTTGCTTTGGTTAACAGAGTAGTTCAATATTTTAGGAGATGCGCTTACAGTATATGCTGTTTTTAGGAGCTAAATGAGAAGATTGATACCTCACGTCTGTGTGGTCAGCTGTTCTCTTCACTGTTCGTGTTTAAACCTATGAAAAGTAATTCAACGTAATTCATAAATAACCCACGTAATTGTTAGCAAGTACATGCAGGGATGTCTCTAAGGAAGTCAGGTGACGTAGTAAAAAGAGCGGCAAAGAATGGATTGAGGACGGCGTGGATGGACGGTTCAAACAAACACAGGACTTTCACCTAGGAAGTACAATCGTACTTATTTAATCCAAACCACAATCTTTTAATAAACCTAACCAAGAAGTGTTGTTGCTTGACCAGATTCTGCACAGCAGGGACTTACGCAGGCCCACAGATTGCTCATGTTGCTGGACAACCCCACGAAAAATGAATGTAAGATATACGATCTGTTGTAGGGGGTGAGTTAGGAAAACTGTTAGTATGGCTCTGTCCAAAGGTAACACAATCCTCCTCCTCCTGCTTTAAATTGTGGCATTGGATTAGATCATTCAAAAAGGTATGTAAACCATTTTAGTTTGTGACCCTTTTGAATGAAAATGAAACGTCTACTTTTCAAATTACTTGATTTGCTTTCCTTTGCTGTAAATCATCTTGAAACCCCCCAATTATTCATGCTGAGATCCAATCTGTTCAGGTGCAGCTCATAAACGATGCCTACAACCTAGTGATTGATGCCATGCTGGGTCCAGACGCAGACTGCGCCAACATTAAGGAACCCTACCCTGGTATTCTGGTCACCCTGAAGCAAGTCAAGATCCCCATTGCCAGTGTGGATGTGCCCTCAGGTAAGTGTTCCCACAAACGGTAGATATCAGGCTGCAGGCTCAGAAACACAACTTGATAAATGTGCCTCCAGGCAGCTCCCTAGGAGCCTTGGCTCTCAAGCAGGAGTTTTCCAAGTCTGGAGGCACACGTGGAGGATAAATCTTACTCTACAGTCGGCTCAGTGTGAGCTCATCATACCCCAAATACCCCACCTGCTGGGTGTGAGCACAACAGACATAAAATGATCACAATCCTCCTCGCCCCTAAATTCCTCTCGTCCTCTTTCTTTTTTGGTCTTCCTCAGGTTGGGACGTAGAAGAAGCAAGTCAGGATGGCATTAACCCAGAAGTTCTCATCTCACTCACAGCACCAAAGAAGTGTGCCATAAGTTTCTCGGGGAAGCATTTCTTGGCCGGACGCTTCCTGCCCTATGACATCCAGAAAAAATACGAGCTTAACCTCCCAGACTACCCCGGCACAGACTGTCTCCTAGAATTGTAACACATGGGAAACATAAGAGCCAGAGTGACCACTCCTCATTTTCAAAAAACGTACCGTTGATCCCTTCTCTTGTTTTGTATTTTATAGATTGTTAATGTGATTTAATGTGTAACAGCTCAGTTGTGTAGATCAGGCTACACCTTAGCCGAATGTGCTGTTAAGCTACAGTAGAAGGATAATATTTAGAAGCTGTGGTTTGAGTCAAGTTTTTTTAGGGAATGGCATGAGTTTTTGTGTCAGTCTACTTGTAAAAGCTGTAGCATTACACTGTTTACTGATTACTTTGCAAAAGACAGAAATTTCTTCAGAGAGATGAATTTTCTATGACGCCAACCACTGGAATGTTTTGTTTCTTTTTTTCCTTCAAAACTTTTTTAATGTTCCTGTTCGGATGCTTTTATGTTTTAACTTTCTACTGAAATGTGCTGCTGAGATGAGATGTTGTGTAGGTCGGCCACTTAGAACTTTCTGTTTGAGTGTTTTCGGTTTCTTTGGTCAGCCTGCACTTCAGCATTACTTTTGTTTCAGTTACTTCATTAGCTGTTACAAAAGGCCCAGACGGTTCTTGTTGTCCAATAAAAAAAAGAAAAAACTCTTCAGTTTGTTTCAGGATTCAGTTTGTTGTGTTTTGTTTTCCTTCAGGTAAAGCTGCAGTGATCAGTATATTTTATATTATAGGAATATAAAATGACTAGATGTGATGTGAGAAGGTGAAACTCATAGTGACAAACCCACCAAGAATCACAAACCAACTCTGCAATTTCTATGGAGCCTTTTAGCCTTTTGTTGATCATCGTTTTGGTTTCCTTGCTCTCATCAACCACGTGTTCAGCAGACACAGGCAGCTGTTTTCACCGAGAAAGGTCCAATAAAACCATTGACCTGCTCAACAATAAACGGCAGACGGAAAACGTTAGCAACTAGCTGGTGAATATAGTGAAGCCTCAAAATATAGTGGATAAAATACCATGTATTTTTCTGGTGGAGACCAAAACAGAGCTAAAAGTAGAGTGGACATTAGACTTGCATCTATAAAGTGTGCAAAAACATGAGTCCAAATGAAAGCTATTGTTGCTCTGTGTCTGCTGGACATGTAGGCAACTGATGCTAACATGTTCACAAACACCTTTATATGGAGACAAAGTTTTGTTTTCAGCTTGTTCAAGTGCCCCTATGCGGCCAAAAAACTAAATTAAGGCAGCTTTAACTTTTTTGAAATAGAGTGCCATTTTTAAATGTTCTTGTTAATCAGTGTTCCGTGTCAACATTAAGGTTAACATTAAGTTTAGTCATGACACATCAAAATTGAATTCTCCAACGGATCTGTAATCTTATATAAAAAAAGATACATTTATCTCTCATAATCAGGACATTCTAATTATATATGAGAGCCCTTTACAGGAAGGCTGTCGTCCTTTTGTAAGGATCCACATCTGAGTTGAAATCATGAACTTACCAACCCTCCAATTATCTTGTTCATCAGCAATAAACTTAATAAATTCTGCAAAGAACACAACAAGTATTAGCCAATCAGAGGCAGAGTAGGGCGGCTCTTCACCGACTGCAGGTCGGGACAAAAAACTGTCAAACGACAGGGACAGCGTTTGTGTCCCCTGTGAAACCAAAAGTTGAGTTCTATTTTTATCGCTACGTCACATGACATCATGTCCGTAGCTTAAGTAGTTATTTTAACACAAACCGTGATCTTTTTTCTCAACCTAACCACGTAGTTTTGGTTTCCTAAACCTAACCTCCACAACGTTAATCACGTGTTACAACATATGTGTCGAGAGACGATGCAAACTGTTGCTCAAGCGGCAAAATGTGACGAGTGGGGATGAGATCATGTTGCACATGCAGTTAGTCTTAAGCTTCTTGGTGAGCACATGCTGTTACTTCTGTTTACTGGTTCCCAACTGGATTTGATTTGGTAATGAAAGCCATAAACAGGTGTGATCAGGCCATAATCAGCTGTAGAGGAAGGCTGCTCATTATTGGGCTCTGGGCTGCGGGCTTCAATGAGAATGACTAAGAGGCGCTTGTGCTGTTTATGAATGAGGTCATGTGTATTTATACGAAGTTTAGGAGCTTCTTCTGAATACTAATGCACTAATGCACATGTGTGAGTGGGTGAAGAAAAGTCAGTGAAAAGGAATGTCGATCCGGTGGTGCTCGGTGGTATTAAATCTGTCAGGAGCAAACTGACGAGGGTTGTAGAAATATGTGTGAGCGCTCAGTGGTCGAGTCTTTCATGCTCATCCAATCCCTTTCAGGAAACAAGGACTTGTCACCGCGCTGTTGCCTGTGCTTTTCATAAGAGCCGTTGAATGATGGGCTTAGGAGTCGGTCGGTACGGACCGTAGAATTGAACAATCACATCTGACAGCGGCACTTGTTGAAATATCCATGTGAGAGATAGAGAGTCTTACATGGAGAAGAAATGCGGTCAGTGAGGCAGAACGTTTAATATCGTGCTTCCATTGTACAACACACTAAAGATCATATTTGAACAACTTACAGGACCTTTTTCTAAATGGGTTCCAGCTCTCTTTCTTTGTGGTAAATATTAAAGACAAAACAAAACATTGCATGTTTAAGATTTCACTTTTGCACCTATTGTATTTTATTATTACCGTTTTAATGTATTAATTTAATGTTTATTTCCATCAGGACAAGTATGTCCTAATAGCCAGTGGGCTAGTTGTTATTCCTAAATGACCTGTTGCTAGACAGGAACACATAATTCTATAGGGAAATAAACACAGTAAAAAACACAGACATTAATAGAGAAAACTTAATGAATGGGTGGTCACACATTACATGTCTGAGTTTAAAGTGATCCCATTTATGATCTATTTTGAGTTCTATGGGTAACTTCTACATATTGATCCCCCGAAGAAAGAGAAAGAAATCTGTCCAAAAGAAGCCTGGTTATGTAGGCATTTATGATTTAGGTTTATTATTAGCAAATTTAATGGCATGATCAAAGATATCTCGGTTCTTGAGAATTCTTAACTATGACTGTAAAAATACTACAACTAAAAATGATGAATTTGAAGGAAAAGTGCCCTGTGACTTATATATTTGGCTAGCTAAGTCACAAGATCCATCAGGGGTCTAAAGGTAATGAATAAGAGAGGAAAGAAGAAATAAAACTTCTGCGACATATATTTGTAGTTGTGTTTTGGACTTTTCTCTAAGTTTTTTTGTGATAACAGTTATTAAATGAAACGATGTGAGAAGTTAACTGGGGAAATTATTCTTCGCTGGAACTTTTAACAACTTCTTGACATCTGAATTGTGACATGGTGCCCAAAAATTTGGAAACCAGTGGTTAAATCTTAAAATTAAAAACTAGTAACTCTGTTTGTCACGTCAATATTGGAGTAAAAATATAATGTAAATGCTCAAGTAAAGTACAAGTATCTCAAAATTCTACAGTAATATGCTCGGTTACTTTCCATCATTGCAGTCTGAAAACATTGTCAGGGTTTGAACTTTAATATCCTTAACTTTATTCCATTGTTGTCCCACCCAACCTTTATCAAGATAGACACTCATTAAGTCTGTAAAAAAAAAAAAAATCTTTCAAATGTTGTTATTTAAAGAAATTTCAAATTTTGAACCTGGAGAAATTTGTAAAAGAGTCGAATATACGTAATATTGCTAATTGCCATGGATTTTTTATTTTACAAATCGTAGTTGCTAATTTGCAACAATTGACATATGTCAAAGGAGCCAGAGTACTTTGCACCTCATAAGCACCTCTCGTGTCTGCCTTCTGAGGAGTTTTTCCTGAATGGCATGCCATATGACGCCACTTCCACTCTTTGGCAGTGCATCGCCCCGCAATCAGCGACTGTTAAAAAGTTACAAAACTGAACCAGAAGTCGAACCAGAGGCAGAGAAGCATCTGGCACTGTCCTGTGTCTGGTGGAGATAAAAAAAAAAAAAGAAAAAAAAAAAAGTGAGACAGAGATTTGTGTTGAAAAGAGTGAGACGGAGATTTTTTTTAGTAGACAATTAGAACTGCTCCCCTTTTTCAACACAGAATAAATAGTTAGCAAAGCCTTGAGCTGGTATCATGAATGACGATACCATATGTTACTTTTCAAACCAATTTCCTTTATTTTGTTTAAATATAATAAAATAACAAGGCTACTCTGCGTTTGCACAGATGCACGCACACACCTGCTGTGTGGATACAGACAACTACACTGGAGCAAAAGAGGATTACACATCAAAGAAATATGAAAGATATTGTTGCAAAAAAAAGTCAGAACTATTGAGCTCCATCTTTGACGAACAGGAAAACACCTTCACCCCCCCCCCCCCTCCCCCATCCCCCCCGACGCCCCCTCACCCCCACACACACACTCACTCACAATCCCTCCCTCTCTCTGCTAGTCTCTCTCTCTCTCTCTCTCTCTCCCTCCACCCCCACCAAACCCTCACCTATTTTTGGAAGATGATATGGGGGACCCAGATGTTACATTTCACTGGCCAATGGTGAGCGGAGAGGGGCTGGATTGGTGTGCACTCCCGATGCCCCTTCTTTTAAAAAGCTCCTGTCTCCAACTCAGCAACTAAACTCAAAGGAGCAACGAGCAGCGGCTCCGCTCTGCTCGATCAGCAGCATCACTCACACCTGACACAACTGAACGTGGCTACTCTCAGCTCTGTCTGAAGAATCAACACCTTTTTTATTAATTTTTTTTATTTTTTATTAAATGCATGTCAACTCTGTAGAGGATCAGAGAAAAACAACAAACCCTCTGTGACTGAAGGTGTGGTACCATGTTGGAATTAAATAAGGTGGTGCTCCTGCTGTCTGTCCTGGCTTCAGTGGCTCTGGGCCAAGGTAAGTGAAGACTGAAAATTAAACTGTTATTAATACAATTTTTGTTTTTTAAATGGATGCCAGAACAACACTTTGTTTTTGTTTTTACGGGAAAATAATTGTAAATGTAGAGATTCCTGCAAAAGACCACCAATTTGAACATGAATTGGGTTCAGAGTTTTATCTCTGTTGTCATTTTTAGTAAATGACTGCACGAACAGAGGGCCAGCGTATGACTGCTCACACATGTGCACAACTGACACAACTGTAGTGTTTTCCGAGTTGACGGCATTTCCCAGAGCAGCAGGACTCTGGTGGTGAGCTCATGTGATAAGGGTGTGCGTTTGGCATTGTGTGTGTGTGTGTGTGTGTTATTATATAGACTGCCTCTGTAGTTCTTAATCTCTCTCATTAATATAAGCAACACATTTCAGCACCAGGCTAATCAACAGCATGGTGATAGAGGAGGAGGTCCCCGTGGGTTTTAGAGTAGAAAAAGCTCCGTTGATGACGGTGAAAGTGCTGCAGGTGACTGAAGGTTCTCGGTGCACAGCACTTTGCATTCTTATGGGCAAACTGCAGCACAGTTGCCGCCGCTATCAGCAACGAGAAGGCGTTAGTATCTCAAAGCAGACATAGTGCTCCACTGACTTTTATGATCTCACAAAGAGCCAATTAAAACTGACTTTCTCTCTCAATTTATTTCACAGTTTTTTACTGTGGGGAACTGTCAGCTACCATGATGCTCTGTTCTTCCAGTTAATCACAACCCTTTGAAAGCTCACCACTCTTCCTGAATGACACGACAGGTTTTTCCAGAGCTGTCACTTTCTATCCACGTTACAGCTGCACCCCATTAACTTTTTTTCTGAAGAGGAGCTCTCCATATCTCGTTGGACTTGGAGGCCTCAGAGCCGTAACTGTCTGGCAAAGGCTTCGTGCCATTTACTGATGAGTATATATCAAAGGCAGTTTGAGGGAAGGAAGAGGGTAAACGTACAAATGGTGACTCTGAACAGGTGAAGAGTGAATGCCGGCCCTAAAAACGGATTGTAAAATTTTACACTCTGTGCCACGCTCCTTAAGCGCTACATCCACATCTTGCAGGGAGCGTTTTGTCCTCGCCTCACCCTCAAATGCGCTGCCAGTCGCCCCTAAAGATATAAACCCTGTCACCTTGGAAACAAGAAGCAATGATTGCAAACCAAGCGACCCACTCTCCCACCTGCTGGGTTTGTGCTAAATGAGAAAATGTAATATATAAGGGGGGATAAAGGGCGCAGGTAAAATTACTTTACCATTCTCTTTTCCCCTGTCAACTTGGCCAGCATGTCGCTCTTTCCTTTTTTTTTTTTTGATGGTCTCACCCCCCCCACCACTTAAGTAATGTCTCCATCTGTAGATTTGTCTTCATCTGTTCCTCTTTTATTTCTAATCTACCTCCCTCAGGAATTTCTTCACAAATACTTTCCCCACCTTTCTCCCCTGCCCCATCACACACCCCTCCCCCTTCCCCCGCCTCTCTCCATCAATTTCGCCATGCCGTCCTCCATCAAATGCTCTCGCCTTGTTCTCTGTCACTCTCTCCATGCACCTAAGAGCTTTCAGATTTATGGGCTATTTTCCTATTTGAAGGCGGCAGCTGTTGCTGGATGCCCACCGTGGCATTACACTTAGCGTAAGCTTCCAGCTCCAAGCCTTTAACCAGAGGACTTCCAATCGTCTTCTCTTGTTGCATACATGCCAGGCAAAGCTAGGTGGTGTATGCGAGCAGCAGCTGGAGGGCCGGGGTGAGTCAGAGGCAGGGGCTAGTTCTCCAGATGCTGACCACTGTCTGCTCCAAACACAGAGCTGTCTGGCCAGCTGACTTTATTGACTGAGACAGGGATTACAGTGGATCAAAGGGGAAAATACGCAAATTCCCATTAATAACAACCTCAAAGTGATTTTTATATTTTTCTTTTCTTCTATTTTTGTGTACATTCAAGTGTGAGTGGGCCAAGATATTATTTATTGTAGGACTAATCAGCCTCTTTCATTTGAGCTATTTCCAGCTCCTGGCTCTGTACCTGTGCACAGGTGCAGAGGTCTTCCAGACATTTTTAATGCGGAGTAATTCAAAGCGGCCCATTTGGGTTTTTAATAGCGTCGGGGAAAAAATGCTTGAGCGCACAACGCCTTTGTTATACCTTTTTAAATCCTTAAATATTGTGGTTGATTTGCATCATTAGTTAATGTCAGGGCCAAAATTGCCGATTTTAATGAGCTACATATGTTTTAGGATTCAGACTTGGATTTTTGGGAACACCGGCGTAAAGAGAGAGATAGATGCAGAGAGAAAAAGCAGACTCCTCTGCAACCACACACACCTCAGCGAAGGATCTAGCCAAATGCATAAACAGCTTCCATATGACATGGCAAACCGATCATCACATACACAGGCCCAAACACACACACACACAATCACATCACCAAATTCACGCGTGAAATACCGCTGACTTAAAGGACAAATACTGTACAACTTGGTTCTCAAATTTACAGAACCTGGAGACGGGGGAGGGTAGGTGTTTTCAAATCTTCTCCCTTCTTGTAAGGATCTGGGATATCATAAACAGGACCCAGACTTTCTATTTAAGCCCAGTCTCTCTGCCAACATACATCTGGCTCAACCGTGCCGATCTAATCTGACTGAAACCCTTCTGGGTGCAACTCCATGAAGTCCTTTATTTTCCCCCGTCTTCTTGTCCTCAGCAGCTTTTTTTTATGAGATTCTGGCGAAGTCAGAAAACTCCCACTCAGAAAGAGCAGCCCAGTCGCCAGGATTTGGCGTTGTACGTTTCTGCAAACCAGGGATGCATTGAATGTGGACATTTTTGCAAGTAGGTAGTAAAACGAGCTACCAATATTGAAAGTGGTATAATAACGAATATAACAAGCAAAAAAGTCCTAATCAGTCTGGATCTGACAAACAAACACAAGACTGTCACCCAGGAGGTCGCTGTTTGTGTCCAATGTGAATAAAAAAAAACAAAATAAATGTTAACTTTATGGTCACGTAAGATTAATACTCTTGTTACATTTAACTTTATCTTCGCTAAGAAAAAATGTGCTAAGGGCAGTCGATATTTATTTATGTTGGTTATATTAGTTACAGTCTTATGGTTGTTACATTACGATGCTACGTCGTCACGCTACGTCGTCACGCTACGTCGCCACGCTACGTCGCCACGCTACGTCGTTACGTTACTTTGTTACATTGCGTTGTTTCACATTAACCACATGGCATTGTAAAAACATATTTATGGAATTTATTCAACGTATCCATGGTTAGAAACCTACAATGCCAACATGCAAAGGCACTGATGATTTTTGGGATAGTATTTACCTTTGTGTGTGAAGCCTGCCTAACTGGCTGTATAAGTACACAGGCTGTATTTCAGAACGAGTCACTGTGACGTGAATCGTTAAATCCAAAGATAGTCCTCTAAAATAAGAATAGCAGTTGTCACAACAGAGAGGGTAGGGATGACAATGCCTAGAGTGTGGGAAACAAAATAATCCAGTGGCCTTATGTTTCAGACATGTTGCTGTCATCGTCTTTCAGGTGGTTGCCATGTGGCTCTATGTGGAACCGAGATGCTAACCAGTCCACAGATGCAGGTCTCCTCTAATACATCAGTGCCACTGTAATGTATCTTGTTGCCGTGTCCATGGTTTATGAGGGTCACGGCGATGCTGGCGGAGGTTTATGATAACCGTCACATGGCAGGGTTCATGTCAAGGGTGGAACTGAGAGAGAAAAATGATACATCTGTATATGCATTTCACTACATTCGCTGTGAGAAGTCAAAATCGTAAAGAGTTTTGTGTGAGCAAAGCACAAAACCAAATCCAGGAAGATGATACTGTCCTCAATAAAAGAAGGACAGCGTCAGTCGTTTCAGAAAAGAGCGGCAAAACAACATACGTTTACCTTTAAAGCCCTCTAGTGGCCAAACGAGCAAGGATGAGAGCAAAGGAGCAAGTCAGGTAATGTTGGTTTAGAGCAATGAAGTCTGCAGAGGGAGGAGGTCGGGATGGAGGATTGATGGGTCAACTAACCATTGGATAATAAACACGGTAGATGGATGTTCGCAGTCCTACGGATGGGTTCACATTGTACTGTTTTTTTGTTTTGGTAATTGAAAGCAACAGGGTGCCTACAACGTGCCCTGTGCTTCGGTATCAAGACGCCGAGGGACGCGACCATAGCATTGGTATATGACAATCTGGGAGTGAGACCAGTTTATTATGGATTAAGTCCATGATGATGAATCTCCCAGATTAAACGATGTTGTCTATGCCTTCTAGAACAACACATGAAAGCTTTTTATGATCTGAGGGTTTGGTTTAGGGAAAGATCATGTTTTGTGTTTGACTAAGTACTTCGTTAAGTTCGGGGGAGCTTTGCCGTCATGGTTACGGTAATAAACACGTGGTTAGGATTAGGGAACGATCGTAGTCATGCTTTCAAAGAAAACTCCAATACTGACTCATGGTTAGAAACAGGAAACAAACAGCAGTCCCTCGTGTTAAAGTCAAATTTTTCCTTGACCTGTTCTTCTAAACCACACTGACCTCCTCCTCACACCTGACTTACTCCTTTGCGCTTGTCATACTGTAACTCCCACGGCTGCTAGAGTAGAGGGATTTTTTAACTTGAAAGTATGTTGTTTTGGGGCGCTTGTTGAAATGATGGGGGACAGTCTCTCATTCGAACCTAAATCACGATGATTCGTTTAACCTAACCAAGTTGTGTTTTGGCGGCGAGACCCAACCAAACCTTGCTGAAGCACGCTCACGTCATAAAATGGATTTATTTTTCAACCATGATTTGTAACAGCTGGCACAGACAAACACTGTCACGACATATTCTGTGGAGGACTTGTTCACATTAGCCGTGAAAAGTCAAAAACTGTAAAGAGAGCAGTGTCACCAAAGCACAAAACCAAACCCACACGGAGCACATGGACAAGGACAAACAAGATAAAGTGTACCAGCGGAGCACTTTGAGGTGGATTATTGAGGAAATCATAAATTCTAACCTTGCTCCCTCTGGCTTGAAAAACTTGCTTCTTCATGAGGTGAATTCCCTCACATACCAGCCGTATGAAGCGGTGCCCCAATAAAATCTCCCAGCTTTTAAAATTCATAAAGTGTTAACATACCACTCAGAAGCACAATAAGCTCAGTGAGTCCGCCACAGGAACCGGACCAGTTCCCACCGGCCACGACTGAGGTCACTACCCCAACATTTGGGTTTCCTCTTTTAACTTTCAAAAACTGTTAATCACCTCATAAAACTCTAAGAATCGTTTACTATTTTGTTTTCCTTGTCAAACATCTTGAAATGATAATCAGGAGCTAAATGGTTGTTCTGTGAATTCCCTTTGTTTTGGTGTGAGCGAAGACGAAATAGCTTGGAAAATAAAATGGCTGCACTTCAGAGTGTGTGGAGGGTAATTAATTAGCCACAAGTTTGGAAGTCAGTGTAAATTAAGTGAAACAAAAGGGTTGTTTGTGTTCCCTCACCACATACTTTCCCAAAGAAAAGTGGTTTTTTTCAGAGAGAAAAACTGGCAGAAAAACTGTCAAAATGTAATCAAGACAGAATTCAGGAGACAAAAGGAGAAGGGTGGAAAAACTATTTGATTTGATTTACTAAACTAAACCTGCGAGCAGAGCCACATCTGCCCAGCAGATCAGTGTGAAAGCATTTGCTTCTGTTTACCCAGCTTTTCCAGTGTATCAGAGTCAAAGCCGATATGGACACCTATCAATGGTTATTAAAGACAGGGGCGATAAAACAACAACAACTATAAGCTATGAAGGTCAGCTGACTGTCAATGTTACCTCTAAAACTAAGCGGCAATACATTTTTGCACAGTGGATCTTTGTTCTGTCAAGCGGCTATCCTTCTTTGCTAAATCTATCAAAAGGGTTGTGAAGAAATGTGCTGGCAGGACAATAAAGACTCCAAGTGAGCCGTAAAACCAGTGGGGACTGGGATCGATACTGGCCTCTGTGCTGGGAGTCTGCTTGTAAACTCAGCAGTGTCTCTGAAAGTGCTAACTGCTTGCACCTATTACACGCACACGCACACACACACACACACACACACACACGCACAAGACACTTATTTTTTTTCCCTATTACCCAAGTTATACTCAGGGATAAAATGTCAAGCAAACAGCTGACGTTTTTTTTTTTTAAAACAGCAACAAAACCAAAAAACTGTAGGAAAATGAATCATTAAACTTCAAAACAGGAGGGAAAACGTCTCCTGGTGCATTTTTAATGATTCAAAGAGAGTGCCAGGTTGAATATCTTTCTCGTTCTAATACGGCAACGTTTGCCTTCATCATTTGCACTGTTGTGCTGTTGTGTGCATGAAAAGTGACGATGATGTAAGAATGACTCAGCGACGCAGGCGTGCTGTATGCGCGTGCATCGTATGTGTCCACATTATAATCATATATCATTAAGATCAAAAAATAAAGTGACAGCAAATTGCTGCATAAAAGTATGTGTGTATGTGTGTGTGTGTGTGTGTGTGTGCACTGCGAAAGGCGATGGAGCGAGTTAAAGTGAAGCTCTCTGGTTCGGCCGCAGCCGAACAGATGACTGCATGCCCTGATCTGTCACAGCTGGAGCTTGATTAGCATCCTCAACAGCAGCTGCTTGTTGATGGATCAAGAGGAGAAGGGAGGGCTGGAGGAGGAGGGGGAGGGGGGGTGATGGGGGGGACAATAAACTGAAGGATGGAAAGACGTATGATAAAGAGCATGGGGGAGATGATGGATGGAGAGGATGTTCCACAGTTTGGATGAAGAGTGGGTGGTGTCGCCGAAGCAGGAGGAGCAGGAGGAAAAATCTACACAAAGAGATGGAAAAAGGAGCAGATGGAGGAGGAGAAGGAAGAGGAGAAACTAGAATGAGGAAAGCTTGAAAGGGAAGAAAGACCAAACAAAATGGACAAAGAAGCAAAAGATTTCATGCCATTTTTAGTTTTAGTTGTTCATATGGTCTTTGTTTCTGCACATAAAAAGGACTGAAGGCCTGTCAAAATGAACAAAGTGGAAAAAATGGAGAGAATAAAAAATAAAGAGGTTAGAGGGAAGGTGTGTAATTAGAAGAGCCTTCATGCCGTGAGGAAAAAGCAAAACGTGCTCAGACTGTGAGTGTGTGTGTCTGTGTGCGCACACGATTGTGTGTGTGCACATACACACATTGAAATAAGTGGCTGCAAAACATATTGCAGAGTCTAAGAAAGTAAAAACCAATTGATTTGGTTGAATGACCTTTGTTACCTTTCTTCCAATTTTGGAGCTGAAAAAAACCCAACAAATTTTCAATAACATTCTCATCTCACATCACATTGAGTTACGTGAACTAATTTCTTCTCTATAACTCCATTGTCGTGATGAAAGTTTTTGATAATGAGTTCAAGTTTATACATTTTCTTGACAAAGTTATCCATTGTCTTTACTAATCGTCAACATTCATGCCTGCCCTTGACAGAGAGCAGGACTCCGGTGGGAGGAGAGGTGGACTCTGTGTTTACATCATGATGCTCGGTGCTCAAACACAGTCAAAGCTGACGGAAAATGTTTCTTTTTCTCTTGTTTAATTAGTAATGGGAAGATTTCGGCCATATTATCTGCCCAGATAATTGTTTTTGTGCTGCTGTTTAAATTCCTTAGTGTTGCAAATAAAAAAATAGGAATGTACTACTGTTTTTGTTTTGTTACAAATTATTACAAAAACTGTAGTTGTGCATCCCTGTGTTGCATAATTACAATAAATGATTCTTAAATCCTTAAATTATTAGTTGAAAATGGAAACAGGAAGGAGGGTGATGCTAAGGAAATGGAGATGCTGCCACCATTGTGGTGTATGACAGAAAGTCAAGTGAGTAAGAAAGTAAAACTGTAATAAAAGAGGATGCGGTGATAGTTTTCCAACCAAAAGCTAAAATATTGACACTATAGAAAACAATAGTGAACTAGTTCCATCGGCGGAGGTTTATTTTTTTTATCAGACTACAGACGACAGTTGCAAGTTGAAGCGGACTCAGCGGACTAAGTGGGAAGGCAAACTGGAGTAACTTTAACGTTACATGGAGTTTTTAAAAGTTTACACAAAGACAAAGAAGAGGTGAGTGCGTTTTTATCTTTTTTTTAACAAATATGTGTTGTTTAATTTAATAACATTGTAGCTCTCCCTGCTCTGCTCACTAGTTAGCTACACCTTCAGAGTCAAGGCTAATTTATTCAGCGTGGGCTGACGTAGTTACGTACATGCTGGTTTTTAACCATCTCCTGTTACTGGTATGTTTAATAATAGAGAATGCGCTTATTTGTATTGCGTGTGGGATTTTACATTAAGTTTTTAGTGAATGCACATGATGACGCTGCCGAGAGTTTTGCTGAGGATTTGTATTACTGTTTATTTGATGGTGGCCCCGCCCCTTTCTCTATCTGGCACCACTAAAAACAAAAGGAGTGGACACTAATCATGGAAGAAGCTAAGATGTAAATAGTTTTGCTTTTGTCTCAATAGAGGCTTGGCCTACACTTATTATATTTCCTCTGAGGACTTGGGCTGCAAAAGGTATACAACATTATAGATGAATTCATTCCATTTTACTTTTTCATTGGTCTTATATCGATTTATATTATGTCATGCAGCAATGGTCACCGCATCATGCATCTGCAGCTAAAGTCCTTCTCAAAAGGACTAGACACTTTGGTGCCAAGTCTCTTGAGAACTGTACAAAGCAGCTGTTTCATCACAAAATAGACTTAATAATGTTTGAAATAAGGATCTTGTTAGGACTGTCCTCGACCAGAAAAATTCTTAGTCAACCAACACCAATGGTTTTGTCGACCAATCTGTAAAACTTAGTTTCCACACAGATAATTGCACAAAAGCACCACTCTAAATCTTTTATTTACCAGAGATGTGCTCATAAGTGTCTTGGAAATATGTCATTCAGCATGAAAAAAGCATGAAAAAAGGACTGGCAAAAGAAATCAACTAAGAGGGGGCATCCATTATTTCTACTACACTATAATATTACATTCACTCACTCGTGTCTCTAATTGTATACATAGGACACAAACGAGAACGGAAGAACCGCTGATGTACTTGGTCTTCCGCAAGATAATCAAGATGTGTGACGCAAGGAAATATATTTACACATTGATAAGATAATGATCATACTGGATTCACTGGTATTCATTTTAGAAGTAAAGGTTTTCCATGTCCATTTCTGTTGGAATAATCACAGGAAAAATCACATAAACTTTAGATAAAAAAAAACTGTCTGATAATTAAATCTCTCCATATGTTTTAGGTTCATGGTGGATCCCTGGATGTCGTCATGAAGGTGATGCAGGTTGGACATGAAGGCGTGATGCTTTTCATCTTGAAATCTTCGACGTGGCTGTGGTGGCAGAGGAGACGATATTTCTTCATGACCTCTCACGGCTGAGTGTCGGCCAAGATTTATATTAATCAAGCGTTTACCTGGAGGAAACCATTCTCATTTTGCCCCGTTGGGCATCGACTAGAGGCAGAGACGTTACTCGTGCTTGTTTTTGTTGTAGAAAAGTGTTTACTACTTGTGTAGTGTTCAGACTATTTGTAACACCAGTAAATTAAGTGTTCAACTCATTCAGAGGTCAAAAAAGGTACAAGAGCTTGTTCATATTAAGAGGAGACATGACACTTTGGAGTAATTGATGAGCAGTTATAGAAAACTAAATTAGACAAAAATGATGGCGATGTTTTTATTTTTAATTGTGTATTAAGAATGTTTGACATTTGACTCTCTTACTCCTTCTATATCTCTCTCTCAGTATCTCCCTCTCTCTGTAGCTCCCTCTCTCTCAGTTCTGTAATACATTGGAGGAACCTGAATATTGTTTTGATAACATGGATGTTCAGTCTGGTTTTAATTCTTAAACAACCCTCTGTTTTCCTACAAGTGGCATTGAGCTTTGTTCATGTTTTGTTCCACCTTCTAAATGGTAACTGCTTTCATGCCTTCAAAAACAATCTCTCCAGGATCAGCATTAGTTGAGGACAATCAATTTTGAAGAAATGTCACAAAGAAAACAATGTTAAAGTAATTTTTTATTGTTCAAATAAATTGTCTATCTTTGAACAGATGAATTGTAAGTTGACTCAGTGTGAAGTTTAAGGAAACTATCAAACTTGCCATTATTAGTTAAAATAATGAATAAAGTAGAAACAATTTAAATACACAGTCAACTTGACATGAAATGGCAATTGGTATGAATATAGTTGAAATGATCTTAACTTGAAACTGTAAATTGAAATTATGTGAAATTCTATGTTTGATAAGATTAAGAAACTCAGATTATCAAGTGTAAACAACAAATGATCATTAGTTAAACAACTTGTGTAACCTAACTTTTTGAGTTGAAACAAAACTTATCTTCAAGTTGAGTTTACCCCTTTTTTTAAGGCAGCAAATGACTTTAACTGACGTCAAATTTACTAGTGTAGCTTCATGCATAAATTCAAGGACATACTGTAAACTGTAGGATTCGATTAAATAGCCGAAGTGCATGCTGCTTTATATCCAGATGTTTTTTCTCCACGTTTGCAGGACCTGTGAGGACCAGGAGCCCGTCAGACAGGAGCAGGAGAGTGGCCCTCAACACGTTCACTGACACACAGACAACAGGTACTAAATCCATCAGCCGTGATATTCAGAGCTGGCTGTAGGGAAGTGGTTTTCAAACTGTGAGAGTCGAAGGGAAGTTGCTGAGGGAAAGATGTGTGGGAGGAAATTGTCAGGTGTACATCTGTGTTTTAAAACTGGAATCTGGTTATTGTAGTTTATCCCGCTTATTATTACGATCAGCTGTTGGCGCGGAGGTTTGTGATGACTTAACATACATTTTTTTATTGGAAGAAAAGAGCAGCAGCATTGCTCTGTCCAGATTGTTGTCCCATCACCAAATAACTTAATCAGAGTTACTCATTACTTTGGAAACAAAAGAAATAATCAGTTTGTTCTTCGTACATTCTTTTGTTCTGAATCCCTCGTATTTCTCCAGAGGAAGGGCTCAGGTTTCGGAGCATGCAGCAGATTTAAAAACTAGACAATATTCCTCATCAGTCAAGGCATGGAGCTTGGGAAATAATCTGGACAATGCAAAGCTCCCCTGGGTGTATGAAGTCAGTTTCAAATCGCGGTAGCAGACCTCCTCTTAAAGTTTGTAACCCATCCCTTCTGTTTTCCTCCCTCTTGCTTTTTCTTGGTTCTGACCCATGTCCCCATTACATGTAAAACCAGCTCCAATCCCCCCACTGCCCTCCATTATTTTTGGATCCCGAGAATTGTTTTTTTTCCATCCCATTCGAACCCTCCATCCTTTTGGTTTTCATCCATGTCTCCCCTCCATGTCCCTCCAGGCGTGACAGAATGGACGTCTTGGTTCAACATCGACCATCCAGGAGGGAATGGAGACTATGAGCGCCTGGAGGCGATCCGTTTCTATTACAGGGAGAGGGTTTGCGCTCGGCCCATGGCCATGGAGGCTCGCACTACAGACTGGGTGGCAGCGGTAGACACCGGGGAAGTGGTCCACTCCAGTCTGGAGAAGGGCTTCTGGTGCATCAACAATGAACAGCCCCAGGGTCGCGTCTGTTCCAACTACCATGTCCGCTTTCAGTGTCCCCCAGGTAGCTCTGACGACGGCAGCACAGGGCTGTTCAAGCTGTCACTTCATAGACATGAACATACAACCAAACACATGCACGAATGCACATCTACACATGCATGTCAGCACCGGAGCAGTCACCCTCTGAAGTAACGTTAAATAATGTATTCATTTCCTGGTTCTGCTTGCAAACAGCAGCACATAATAGCACCTTTGCTCAGGATGTCTCACTCTTTTCTTCAATGTGTGTGTTTAGTGCAGAGCTACTGGACCAACTGGAGTGAGTGGGGTCCCTGTTCAACAACGGTCTGTGACGACGTAGGCATCCAGGTCCGCCAGAGGAAATGTGTGAACACGCAGCCCATGCCTCTGCTGCTGGTGCCAGCCTGCATCGGGCACCACTCAGAAAGGAGGGAGTGCTCCAACCCGCCGTGTACCGGTGAGAATCACAAGATTTACCAGAACCTAACTTGCCGGCACCTTTAAAATTATACTTTGCAATGAAATTGCCTGTGAAATAACAATCAGTAGGGTTAGGAAGGTGAATAAAATACCATATTGCTTTGTACACAGCAGCCATGCAAACAAAGTATTTTGTACTGTAGAATAAATGTCAATCGGAATAAAATAAGAAATAACATTTAATCGGGAATACATTTTTCCTTGATATAGAATTGTTACAGCAGAGATTATTATAACAAAAACATAAATTTAGGTATTGATTCTGACATTGAAAATGCCTACGTGCCAGTTTCTGCAGTAAGGTTTAATTCAGCACCCTCTAGAGCAGAACTTTGTGACCGTTAGTTCAAGTGTTCTTGATTGTGCTTTTTGTAATCAGCATTCTTTCAATTGGAGCTATTTAATCAGCTTTTCTTGTACTTTTTATGCCTGGAATACTGTATAACTGCTAATAACTGATAATTATGCCCTATACACAAGAGAGTTAACAACTCTCATTAGACCATTTTGTTTAAAGTTTGAATGATGATAATGAAAAGATTTATCAAGAATTTTAACAGAAAATATGAACGTATTACAAACTCACGTCATTCCTGCCTCTATGTGTGATCAGCCAAGTGGGGCCCGTGGGGTCGGTGGGGGACGTGTTCAGTGACCTGCGGTGGTGGTCGCAGGATTAGGAGGCGGACCTGTGTGAGGAGCTCAGAGACAGTTCAGTGTACTGGGCGGCCTGCTGAAATACAGAAGTGTGGGAAGAGTCCATGTCCAGGTACTGTATGCCGAGTCAAGGCTGTTCAAATTGTGATATCTTCCTTTATATATGTGTGTTTGTGCTCATGTCTCTGTCTGTTGCCCCAACAGCCAAATGTCAGCTCGTGTGCACCGAGGGCCGCCCCAGTGAGGACTGCAGCCGGTGTACGTGTGACGACCACGTGCTGCACGGAGAAGTCCACAGTGTGACCGGCGTCCCTGTGGCAGAAGCCTGGGTGGCACTGGACAGCCAGCCCAAGGTGATCCGTGCCCTTACGGATGCCAAAGGTCAGTTCAGGCTCACAGGAATCTGCTCCTCCACCTCCACCTTGATCTCCATCAGGAAGGAGAAATTTGCCCCGCTCACCGTCTCCGCCGCCAGCAACGGCACAGGGTTGTCCTGGGTACGGGCTGTCCTCAAATCAGCTGGTGAGTGCTAATAAAAAAGATTATCAATGAAAAAAAAAAGCATATTTTGTATTGATGTCTGTTGCTTTCAATCAAACCTAACAAAGTCAGTATAATTTGGCATTAATTGAAGATATTGTTGGCTATTTCTGAAAATAACTATTTTCATTTTCAAGAAAGAGTTTCTTGATTTCCTTTATTATTATTCTACAGAGCCAGTAAATCCTCCAGTCATATTCGCAGACTGTAGAAAACAGGAAATTGTCAAAGCTGCAACATAAACAGTCTGGCCTATTGTAAGACTTCACATTGTCTGGAGCACTTACTTGTTTGGTTGCATGGAAACCAAATAAAAATAACCCAGTGCTGCTTTTGAAAAAGTAATCCCCCCCCAACAATCTTATTTCATAAGCATAGGGACCAATGTGAGAATAAAGTGCAATCTCTGACTGAGGTTTATGAGGTCTCAAAACTCCGTGGTAACATTCACAACAGTCAGAGGAAGGTCTTGAGGTTTTGCTCCTTTTTCTCTTTTCACAGAAAAGCCGTACATTGTGAAACACCCGGAGGACAAAGTGCGTTATGAGGGAGGACGGGTGATGTTGTGCTGCAAGGCAACGGGATCACCAACACCCGACAAATACTACTGGTGAGAGGAATTATTGGGCTAGCAACAGAGCGGAGGGATTACGTTTACATATTGTGAAATTTATATTTGGAGCTTCCTTTATTTTTAAAAGTGGCATTAAACATTTCCTCGTTTGGTCTTCAACCGGTCTGAAGAATATTGTCTCTGTAGTTGCTAAATACTCCCTTATGTTCACCAGTTAGAGCCTTAATCCAGTCTGCTATTTGGTGCTGGGCAGGTAGCATATTATAGGTTTATTGAAGCCCTTTTGGCTGTAATCATATGCTTGCTGCAGCTGAAAAACAACATTGATGAGAGCAGGGAGACTGAACCAAAACGGTAAAGTTGCCAGAACAATGAGCTGAAGGAAGCTAAATCAGGGGTTTAATGAACGTTTTTTTCCCCTCTGAGAGATGTTTGACAAAATGAAAGAAGCTCATAGCACCAAGTTGTACATTGCCAAAAGCAGACATCATTTCTTTTTACTTTTATGGTCTCTTATTAACATTTCAGCCACTGCAGTCATCGCTTCTATTACAATCATAGACAAGGGGCTTTTTGGGTTTCGTTAGAGTGCGCACAGTCAGTCATGTTCGTGAAAAGACCCCAAAAACTTGTGAAAATGGTACATTTGTTCGTGTTTCAGGATCACTGATGTAATCAAAGCAGCATTACTTGATTAATTGACAGCTGGTTGCAAAAAATACTTTTGTGTCAGAAGGGGGTGGGATGTTTGTGAATTTGAGTGACTTTGTGTCATCAAATTTAAGTATATAGTCTTTAAACCTTCAGCGAGCCACTCAGAAACGGATAGCGAGCTACTGGTAGCTACTTTTTTTTCTACTATTGGAGACCCCCTGTGCTTAATAAAGCTGAAAGGAACTGCTGAGTCGGGTGATATTAATCCATGAGTTCATCACTACAAGAAACCCCTGTCACAAAATACATAGCTATTTGATCCATGATTAATATACAGTATTAATCGGTGCAGCTTTAAATATCAAATCTCATTTTTAGAATAAACTGCATATTTTTAGATTTGAGTGGTACCATCATCGACGTTTTACATACATCTTTTTCACATAGTATACATTTTTATATACTGTGGTATAAATCTACCAACAAATTAGTTTTAAAATTCAATCTCTTAATTTCTGTAACTATTTTTCAAGGTACCACAATGGGACTCTTCTGGACAGGAAGTTGTACAAGTATGAAGAGGACCTCGTACTGTGGAGCCTGAAGCCGGAGCAGTCAGGGCAGTACTACTGCAAGACCAGCAGCTCTGCAGGCAGCATCAAGTCCTCTCCAGCCCTCCTCACTGTCATCGGTAAAGTCTTGGATCTCAATTGTGTCTCGACTTCACCGTAGTTAGGATGTTTCCACTTATGCTTAAACCCATTCGCATTGGCCAGTATTTACCACTTTAATCCGCTGGTTTTAGGGCAGCTTTGATGACAAATATGGGTGCAAGTAAACGGCCAAAAGTTGCGGAGAAAAATCCTTTCTATTTGGTCTAATTTGTTCTCACAGTCAAAACGACACAAAAGCTCCCTTCTAGTCAGTGGCACAGTGATGTAATGTAAACTGTAATTCATCATCAGTCTGGAAAGAAAATAATTTAGTGTGATGATAGCGGCACACAGGGATTATAGCTCAGGATGGCTGCTATCCCAGTGCATTTGACAATGACGTGTTAAGTCAAAGTTCTACACAAGAAACCGCTGACAAAAAGCAAACAACCACAATTTATTTTACTGGATAAAAAGCAGCTGCCTCTAAGCTTGCGTCTACAATTTTAAGAGGAATGTCAGCGCCAAATCATCCATGAGCCATGTCCATGCATAAAGAGGATTCAAACAAAACCACAGTGTCCTACAATTTGAGGGAGAGAAAAGAGTCATATCTGTCTTTGGGGGAGGAAAAAAAGGAAAATAAAAATATCAGGGCTGGCACACACTGGCTGCGCTTGGAGTAAGTTTTTATTATGTTGACATTGGTAGAAGCCACGACTTCCTAAGCTGGGATGCTTTATTGTGTGAGATGACTCTGGACACTGTAAAACCTCAAAAACAAGTTCTCCAGAACACCCGGTGTTGAGGCGAAATCCAAGCTTGTCAATAAATCCTGTTTCTTTTCTCTTTGAGACTCTGACGACGCATAGAGTATGCATTTCCACATCCGTGTGGGCGAGCTACACATTGCTTATATCCTTCAGGTGCTTGTTAGCGAAGACACAGGTTAACGAACAGAGCTTTCATGGTCGAGTGCTAAAGTAATCTATCCCAGGCCACAGACAAATCCTTGCACTCCAAAAGTCATTATGGCAGGAGACGCTGTACGTGTGCAGGGCAACACCTGCGCCTCAGAGCAGGATGAAGCACTCTTTTACATAATTTGTTCTCAAAGGAAACTCTTCACGCTTTTTCGTAAAGTCATCAGCAGTACAGTAATGGTATTTCATACGAATCACCGTGCGCCATGTGTCGGCAATTATGGACTGACTTGAGAGATTGGGAGCTTAACAAGGCTACTTGACTATAAAAGTCAACCATGATATCATGCACACTCATTATTCTGCCAATGTCCAGTTGAACACTAATTCTTTCTTTCCAACTCTCATCTGGATGGTTGGTAAATAAATGTTCTCTTCAACTTCATGTCGGATTACTTTTTCATGCACCTTTCACCGTTCAACTTGGCCACTGACAGGTACTTTCAGACCACGTAGACATGGCGTGTGAGTGTGTATATGAATAAATTATGTGTGTGTGTGCATGCATCTATGAGGAAAAAAAGGCAGAAATAATATCTTTCAAATACCCAATTGCCAGGTTCCAATTTATTCATTATACACATGTCCTACTCCACTCATGCAGTGATATACAATTATCCAGTACCCTGTGATTTTTATAATTAACAATCAAACAGATTTGACAGGCTTTTAAAATCTTAGCGAAAGTACAACTTCAACAGTTCAGTCTTCAACATGGCAAGTCTGTTAATTTTTGCACTGAGAAAGAGCCTTTGATGTTTTATGTACATCAGAAGACTGATTTTATCTTTTGTATGCGTCGTGTCAACACCAGCCTAATGTAATTTATCGTCCTATTCACAGCAAAAGGAAAGTCAGCGTGCAATTCCACCCCTGAGATGCACCTCATCAGACTGCCGATGGACTGTGTTCAACCCGGGACTGACTCCATGCACTACAACACTGGCCGCTGCCCTTACAACAAATGCACTGGCTCCCTAGACTTTGATATGCGCTGCAGAGACGAAGCCGGGTTCTGCTGCGGGGTCAAAAATACGGAAAGTCGAATCATCGACTGTGGGAGCTACAGCCTCCCGATCCGGGCTGTCACTCAGTGCAGCTGTCAGAAGTGTTTGCAGCCCACTGTGCTGGTTCGTGGCAGAGTGGTCACAGCTGACAATGATGAGCCTCTGCGTTTTGGGCACATATACATTGGTAAAGAGAGAGTGGGCACCACTGGATACCAAGGAGGGTTCACGCTGCAAATTTCTCCTGATACACAGAGATTAGTGGTAAATTTTGTTGACCCCACTGAGAAGTTTCTTGACACTCCTAAGGTGTTCATCCTCGATAAGAAAGGTGGGTCCATTTACCACGATGTGAAGGTGATGAGAAAAAAGACACCAATTGACATCAACGCAGGAGAGACCAACTCTATCAACCTAGGGGAAATTGAAGGTGAAGACCCCATTGGTCAGTTGGTTATTCCTCCCAACTCCTTCCACAAGGACAATGGAGAAATCTATGAGGGAACTGTGAAAGCCAGCGTCACATTCATTGACCCAAGAAATATCACCACGGCGGCTGCAGCACCTGGCGATCTCAACTATGTGGACGGTGAGGGTGACATGCTCCCTTTGAGGACCTATGGCATGTTCTCTGTGGACTTCAGAGATGAGACCAACAAGGAGGTACTTGGAGCTGGAGCTGTTCAAGTTCTTCTCGACACGCAGCACGTTAAAATGCCAGAGCACATTCCCAAAATGAAACTGTGGTCTCTAAACCCAGATACAGGAGTCTGGGAAGAGGAGAGTGAATTCTCCTACACTGCGACAACTTCTGGTGGTCATGGGCGGAGCAAACGAGAGGAACGCACATTCCTCATAGGCAACATGGAGATCAGAGAACGTAGGCTCTTCAATCTTGACGTGCCTGAAAACAGACGCTGCTACGTCAAAGTCCGTGCCTACATGAGCGACAAGTTCCTATCTAGTGAACAGCTGGAGGGCGTTGTGATCAGCTTGATAAATTTGGAACCTAAACCTGGATATTCCTCCAATCCTAGGGCATGGGGCCGTTTCGACAGCGTCATAACTGGATCCAACGGCGCCTGTTTACCGGCTTTCTGTGATGCCCTAAGGCCCGATGCTTACACAGCTTATGTCACAGCAATGATGGGTGGGGAAGAACTGGAGGCAGCTCCATCCTCCCCCAAGATGAATCCAAACATCATTGGCGTGTCCCAGCCATATCTGGATAAAATAGACTACCAGCGCTCAGACCACGACGATCCAGCTCTGAAGAAAACGGCCTTCAAAATCAACTTGGCGAAGCCTAACCAAAATAATTTTGATGAGACGAATGGGCCAATATATCCGTATCAGAATTTATTAGGTTGTGAAAATGCCCCTATTGATGCAAATCATTTCAGATTCTTCCGAGTGGAAAAGGACAAGTATGAATACAATGTTGTTCCCTTTGAGGAGAACGATTTGACGACCTGGATGGGAGACTACCTCTCCTGGTGGCCCAATCCCCAGGAGTTCAGAGCATGCTACATTAAGGTCAAGATCCATGGACAGAAGGAAGTGATGGTCAGGTCGAGGAATCTCGGAGGAACACACAGAGAAACGAAAGGCAAACTTTATGGCATAAGAGACATCCGCAGCACCCGGGACATGCGAGAAGCCAACACCTCAGCAGCCTGTTTGGAGTTCAAATGCAGCGGCATGTTGTTTGATCAAGCTGAGGTGGACAGATCCATCATATCAGTGCTTCCACAGGGGAACTGTCGCAAGACCAACACCAACAGCCTCCTCCAAGAGTACCTCATCAAACATCCACCAGTCGCTCAAAACAACGAGTCCCATGGATTCACCATGCTGGCCCCCGTTGATCCTTTGGGACACAACTATGGCATCTACACAGTCACAGACCAGAACCCCAGGGTGGCCAAGGAGATTGCTATCGGCCGCTGCTTTGATGGCACCTCGGATGGTTTCTCCAGGGAGATGAAGACAGACTCTGGAGTGGCGCTGACCTTCACATGTCCAGAGAGGAAAATTAACAGAGAAAGCCTTTTCCAACGCCTGCAGACCAACCCGGCTCAGACTCTGTCCCAGATGGCGAGGAGCATGAGGGAGTCGGAGGGTATGCAGGCACAGAGATTACCCACCCGGATAGTGGCCTATCCTTCAGAGCAGCAGGGCAGGACCCAGAATCGCAGAGTCACCTCTACAACCAGAAGAAGAGTGTCCATGCGCACACAGCAACGGCAATAGATGTTCCAAGGTAGGTAACTTTAATTAAGATCATTTGAGGTTTCTTTGCATTGACAGTAATGTCGGAACAATTTAAATGTCCTTTTCTTTTCATTTCTAGCTCTTCCGTCAAGACTGATATGATGCCGTTGAATCAAGGAAGTAAAAGTTGCCCGTCTGTTGATGAGTATGAACTCCCTCTTGACTATGGAAACCACCAAACGGAGGCAGACAGCAATTCAGCAAAATGAATGAGTAGTTGAAGATATTCATTAGACTTACTTGAAGGCTTTGGTATATTAATTTCTTCCTTCCCTCCGAAAAGACATGCATAATTTGACTGTGTGTAGCGCGGTGACTGGCATTTACTTAATTAGCTTTGGTCTCATTTTATGTATGAAGAGACTAAATTGACATTTGAGAATGTAACTTTTATAGTTATAATCTGTGGCATTCCACTTTCCCCCCAAGATGATTTTTCATTTTTTGGGCAGGCGTCTCTCAACACGAGTTGAAACCAAACATTTATAAACTGTAAATACTATGCCAGGCTCCAAACACTTCATAATTAGTCGTTGCTTTCCTCTGAACTTTTCTTCAAGGTCAGAAAGAAAACAACTCGAGTCCTTTTTTTCTACAAACTGGGAAAGTCTTTCCACCAAAAGAGACCGCGGGATGAGGCATGCCACCCAGGGAACAGAGAATGTTTTCAGTCATGCTTCTTAATGTTATTCATTAACATGCCACATTGCCATCTGTGATTCAGCCAAACGTCCTTTCACACCTACTTAAAATGTGCGAGACTAAGGGCTCCGCCAAGACGAGCATGGATCTCGCTAGTGTCAGGCGGCCAAAAATCAGGATAGCTGATTGAGAGGTATGACATAATTCCTTTCTGTCCTCTGCACATTCCAAATTAGCATCACCAGAGAAACATTTCTTAAAAGTAAATATTCCCAAAACATGTCACATTCTCAGAAAACCTTTCGGAGACTCCTTTAGGGTCTAACTTTGTTTTTGTTGTTGGGTAATGTGCTTGTGAGCTGCCTTTGTATCTTGAAGTGCAATAACTATATAATTTAACTTAAGAATTCTTAAAGATCAGCATGTAACCAACGAAGGAACGCAGCAACAACTCCTTCAGTACGCGTGGCAGATAGTGTGATGAAGGTGTTTTGTATGAGACTTAGCACGGGAGAAATAATTTAACTCCTATGTAATCATTCTTCAACTCTCTGAACTGCCAAGAGTCTATTAACCTTTTCATACTTTGCTGCATGACTCAATGTACCTTACAGTAATCTTTTTTTACTTAAGAGAGCAATCTTGTTAAAGGGAGTTAAAACTCTCAGCGGAGCCTTCTCTTCATTAACAAAACCCACTGTATGATTCTTATACATGAGAGTGACAATTAAAAAGTGACACACCTGTGAATTTATTGGCCACGTTTTCAGAAATTTTACTGTCACTGTAAGTCAATTTAAAATGGATATCTTGATACTAAAGATTTTGAGACAGATTATTAGACTTAGATAACAAATATTAGGCTATTTTAATTGAGGTAGGTGATTAGAAAAAACTTTCCTCTAATAAAAGTGCCAAACTTGTTTATCTGCAAAATGGGAACTTGCAGACCCATGGGAAGAGCTCTTCAAGCAGAACTAATCCAAAATCATGTAGTGTAAGGGGGGCTGTGGTCTGTGGAGAAACCAGGAGAGGCTTACAAGTAAATATAAGTCTGCTGTTAATGAGAAAATAAATGACATATCCTCTTGAGAACAATTAAAACAGTTTGACCCTGACTTTCACAAACAGCCAAACAAGTTAATTTCCATATACACGTGGATGAAGTTAAGTCATCAACAATATACTGGGCCCAGGAGGATGGTGGTCAAACATATTTACCAATTAAAATGGCACCCAGCCCACTGTACAGGCAACTCCATTTAAGCCTGATTGCATATATTATTCCCAATGTGCCACAGATTTATTGTTTAAAGGTGTGTTTAAAAGTTGCCAACGTGAAGTTGTATGTATAACATGACCCTCCTCATCTGGTGACCTCATGGGACCATATTTTAAAAGAAATATGTACGGTAGTTAACGGTAGAATGAATACACGTTTGAAAATATAAATTTGCAACTCGTAGGTTGTCATTGAGACATTGTGTTAAACTGCTCAGTGAACTACATCTCTCATCTCGCACAATATACGTCATCCCGGAACGAAACACACAGGCATCGTACGTGACTTTAGGGAATGTAGTCTTCTAGTTACATTTCAATCAAGAGAGACCAGTTGAATAAAGAAAGGATAATTGTTTATTGTTAACAGATGATAAAGTCTCAGAGTCTTTGGCGCTTGGACTCTACAGGGAGATTTGTAATTGAGGGCTGTCCGCCCTGATCAGCAACAAGATAGATCCCCCCGTGGAGTCCAGACCTGGTGGTGGTGGAGGCTGATAGAAGGATGAGTTGATGAAGCTGATGGATCTGCAAAGACTGGGCGGAGACGGGGAGGTGGAGGGGTGCATAACAGCAACATGAATGAACTGAAGGTTCAGAGACAGTCATATTTAAAAGAGACAGCAGCAAGATGATAGGCTAACCATGTAATTGTTTCGTTGTGCTTATTGGAAAGAGGAGACCAGCTGATCTAAACAGCTGGCGTCTGATTGACAGCCCCGAATAATGACAGCAAGTAAATGAGTGAGCATGCCTGAGAAGTGATTGGCAGATGTATGAGAAATAAATACGGGCTTGCAAGAGTATGGTCTTCTGACTGAACTTAAGCTAAAGCTACATATTGTCAGTCTTATATTTATACAGTTTTACAACAAAACTGCACGAACTTCACACAAAACTAAATGACTCCACAACAAACTGCTCCTTTCCTGACTCGCAAAATTGTATTTTAAACAATTCAAACAGGATCATAGAATTATTGTCTCTTGACGTTGACTACCGTACGTATTTTTTCCTGAAGTAAGGTCCCATGGTGGGCCACCAAAAGAGAACCCTAACCCAACAGTTGTACTTGGCTCCACATCAAGAAAAACAACAAAAAAACTTTTTTCCATTATGTAGGAGCAGCACACCCCAGAAAACCACTCAAAAAACAGAGTAATACAGGGTGACAACATGTGATACCATCGCTATTATTCCTGACCTCTCTAATCACAGGCCTGTGGGCTGCCCACCACTCAACAGTTCAGATATCCAGATGAAAACAAACATCTCCCTGTAGCAGATGTATAGCATCCACCCTGTAAAAAAAGAAAACCCCCAAAAAACTGATGATTGAGTCCAGGTGTTGGAAGAGATAAGTCCTAGACAAATGCAGTGGTTGTGTGAGGTCAGCTGAGGAGGCCCAACAGCTGTAGAGCAACTGGAGGAAATGTTCGAGCAAAGACATCAAGAGAACTTAGAGCGAGATTATCAAGTGATGGATTTAATCATTTTTGGGGAACTGTTTGGTAAAGTAGAAAAAAGGAAGGGAAAATATTTGTGGTCTTTGGCCTCCCAGTCCATCGCTTACTGAATCTCAGGCTCTTCAAAAGTGGTTGCACATGGAAGAATGCAGTGTTTTGTTTTTTTGTTGAGGAGAATGCTTTGACAGGAGAATTGGCTTATTCATGAGGATAAGTTATCAGGGGAGTTTGAAGGACAAGGTAACAATAATACGCTGAATAAATCATTATATAAGGCTTTGCATGGGAAAGTAAGAGGGGCTCTCCAGACAGTTACTCTGTCTTCTAGTGAAGTTCAAAAGGAGATTAAAGAACCTCTGCGAAGTTCGGTTTAATAACTTAAGAACAAGTCTCCAAAGTCTTCAGAATCAAAGAAAGGGGAGTTTAAGCCTGAATCCAACAGATAAAACACGTTGCATGGAAAGAAAAATGTTTATCTTGTTGAACTGGCAGTAGAAGTAGCAAGCGTTTCATCTCACTGGGGAATCGTTCCGTGTCAATATTATGAATACGGCTTAATGGAGCTTCATGTAAATTAGTTTCACACCTTTTGAAAGGAATAGTTTGACATTTTGGGAAATAAGTTATGCGCTTTCTTGCAGAGAGTTAGATGAGACAATCGGTAGCACTCTCATTTCTGTCTGTTAAGTATGAGGTCACAGCCAGCAGCCGCTTAGCTTAGCATAAAGACTGGAAACCCCGCTGGTAGCTTGGCAACTTCATGGTGACGATGGGACTCTGGGAAGTCACTGTAAAAGCACAACTTGTTGAACAGATGACATACTCTCCATACATGCAGAATCTGTTGGCAATGGGACAAGGTTTTGGCATCTGAAGCTTCCTGGCCTCCGTTTATAGTCCGAGTCGTATTGACCAATCGCGTTCGAGAAAGGCTTTGGATGAATGCAGGTAAATAATCCGTTTGGAGAGCAAAGGAGGTTGAACGAGCCAAAATGCAATCTTTAGCTTTTTAATGTTTTAAAATAAGCTTGTCGTTATTAGTTGATGGAGTCTCTCAACTCCAACTCCAGTCTCGCATCTCAAGTTGCTAATCGTAGTGTCGACAATGAGCAGCGAACAGAAAAGGGAGTCTTGGCGTGGATATCCGCCGACAACACCGGATCCCCAGCTGCGAAGCCCATCGCCCTCTGAATCCGTGGCTTCAACAAGATAACATGTTCAATGAGCGACAGTAATTATATTTCAGTTATAAATTCTGGTAAAGCTGCGTTACTAGAACACAATTATTGTTTTTGTTTTTTGCCAAGTAGGCTCCTGTTTCGATGACGTCAACTGGCTAAGCTTGGATTGTTTTTGTAATGATGAGAGTTTGAAACCAAAAATCTGCTTTCTGTTAATTGCTTTTGAAATACTTTCCCAGATTTTGCCTCTCTGTCACAGAATTCCAGCGGGTGCACGTAACGCAAACCTCCACTGTTTAACTTCAGGCAGAAAAAGACTCCCAATCCACCAGAAACCGCCAATACTTTCTCCGTAACTTAAGCATGATCAGATTCATCCATTTTCTCTTCTGTACAGTCCAGAGAAGTCCTAATTTATTCAGGAGGTCATCTTTGAACCTTTTCCATCACTTTCAAGAGTTTGCGAGGAGAGTTTTATATTTGCCACGGTCCTCCAGGAAGACTTCCTACCCCTCCAGTAAAAGAATGACATGAATGTTCTCCTGATGATACTCTGTAAACGCTCAACTATTGCATGGTGTTGCCAATCTTGTTTCTCTCTTTTATGTTTTCATGTGTAAATTGTGTATTGTATTAAATCTACTATTAATGTACGAACAAGAAACTGTAAATAAATGATTTTGTGTAAACTTCTGATTCATATTATTTTCTGAGTTGTGTTTTTTATGTATTAGGGACACATAAAAAAAAATCATAAAAGTTAAACTATTTCACATTTCTGACAATAAGAATGTATATTTTCTTTTAAAAATAACACAACGTTGCCAAGATATAATTTAATTTGTGAATTAAACGATACGGATAAATATCCAGCTTTGCATGAGTCTCAATAAATATAGTTTGCAGCAAACAAAATGGCAGTTTACAGTACAAGTGATCAGGAACATAAAGGCCAGATACATAAGTCACATAAACAAGCAAAATGCATTAAAACTTTAAAAGGAAACGCATAGTGACAGAGTAACATGAGCACCGTTTCTTTCTCAGAGAGACTCGCTAATGTCGAGAGGTAAGAATGTAAGAAATGGCCCCTGACCCGAGCAGCGTCCTGAACAATGTTCACTTTCACTTTTCTACCGACACTAAATAGCTGCGTCCCCGCTGAGTACGCCCATCACCCTGCAGGTGGTGAGTTATAATGCACACAGGAAAAAACTCTGCTGCACACAACAGACATATGGACCAGTGGAATTATTATTGTAATAAAGTTGCACAGCAGGAATCGCAACAGGGAGGAAAAAAAGAGCGCGTCGAGCCACACCGTCACCGACACCTTCGTGGCTGGGCGCCGGGCCTCTGCCAGAAAATATAGTGAGCGAGTGCCCTCACCGCTAAGAAATAAAGAAAACACACACACACACACACAAAGCTAGAAAAACATATTCTTCTTGAGTCAATGGTGCATTTCAGGTCGTGAACCTCCCTCCGGCGCCTTACAAACCATTTCTTTTTGAGTCCCATTGCGTCAGTAACAGACAAACCTGTCAGAGGCCAGGGACGGAGGGAAACGCTGATGGAGACGTCTTGACTCCGGTACCGCCACCAATCGTAATTGCGGTGCCCTTCATGTGTGTTCTACTGGCTGGAATTTTATTTGGGGTTTTCAAAAAGAAAAGAAAAAGAAAAAACTCGTTCAGAAATATATATTATGAAAGGGAGTTTCTGTTGCGTGACGTCACTGGAATAAGTGTCTAAATGTATCCATCGGCCGCAACTCGGCATGCGAGTTAAAGAGTTTGAGGCCTCTAGGTGACGCTTGTTGAAGACATTGACGAGGGTTATTGGCGGTAATGACACAGTTTAGTCCGGTTAGACATTAGCTGCTGAAAGAAACTGTCGTTGCATTCCCGCTGTTACATGATTGTACCAATTCTTCCACTGAAATGAGTGGAAGCTTTATACTCATGAACATAATTACTTATTGAAATACACTGGAAGACTGGCTCGAAATTACACACATAACTGATAATCAAAATCTACTCGTTCAGCAAAAAGATTGTTTCTCACTCTTCTGTACTATTCATTTTGTCCAATTGAACTGCAGTTACAAATCACTAGATTATCGCTGCATTTTGCATGTATTGTAATAACTCCTAATATTACCTCTAAACATGACACAAAGGCTTCATGTCTGGCTGCATTGGGAATTCATCCCCTCGTTGCAATTATGGTTTGATTTTGTCATAATTTTGGATTCAAAGTTACTGTGAGAAACTTTTAACTGGTTATGAAACAGACTCAATGGAATACTGATGCCTCTATATGGCCTACGTAAGTAGACGAGACCTTCAGCGAGAAGATTGGCTATTTCTACATAGATATTCCTAATGCCCGTCATCTGGTCCGATAGGTTCACACAAAAACTCCCTTCAGCTTCACCTCGCTGGGGGGTCGACACCAACACCACGCCGCTGGAGGCCCTGGCCGTGTTGCTGGGCCCAATGGAGGGTAAAGGAGGAACGGGAGAACCAGAACCAGGACTGAGCGGGGCAGACTGCCGGGTCCTATTGCGGTAAAATGAGGTTTTCTTCTGGAAATCTGGTGCTCTGGAACGATACCACTTTTGTCCACAAGGACGGCCAAATATCAACACAAAATTAAAGTAGCTTTAAAATAAAGATGACATTTGGGAGCATTTTCTCTCCGCCAAAAAAAAAAAAAAAAAAACAGAAATGATTTGCAATGCAAGTGCAACAAGACTGGCAATAATTAAACTCGGTTATATTTTTATCAGAAATAATAATATTATTATCTTTAGGAATCCGTAAAAATCTAGAATGATCAAGTGGCAGATTGTTTTTATCCTGCCAATAACAAAATACTGTATGCTGGTTAGTTCTAGAACATTTGCATCTCCATGTTCAGTGTCTGTGATGAAGAATCTACCTGGAATGGCAGCAAGAAAAACTCAATTCCATGATGTCATGCCCTCTTCAGACAAATCCCGAGCTCACAGAAATCAAAGAAGAAGCGCTCTGTGAAAATGACAGATAGGGCTCAGGAATGTTTCGGATTGCTCGGGTTCGTGGAACGAATCTTAAACACAGACGTGGAGGTCGTTCAGCTCTTCTGCTCCGCGGGAAAAGGCTCCAGGGAGAGACGGCTGGCGTGCTTCACGTACACGTTGCCGTCCTCCAGCTTGACTTCATACACTTGTTGCTGAAAATAAAATAAAATAAATCAAATCAAAACAAAGGAAAACATAAGTGAACATCATGAGGGACTGTGGAAGCAGTAAGAACTCACACTTTAATGTGTCAAAACAAGTGAGCCTACAGTGTATTTAATATCCCTTTACACAACATAAAACATGTAGCAAACACTCCTGTGAACATCTTCTTGTTTTTATGTTTCTTCTGCTGCTTGTTATGTACAAGAGAAACAACCGCTTATGAAAATGATTAAAGAGCACGAGATGTTTATGGAAAGTAAAGCTCTTGCTTGGACCGTTCGCTGCATCCAAACAACGAACAGGAGGGAAAGAAAAGATGTTCGACAGAACAAAAAAGGGAGCATAATCTTAACTCTGACTCATGAGCTGTGATTCTTTTCTCTTTTTTTATGCCGTGTCAATCAGTGGAACTCCCTACTTCTGATAGAAGTGGATGATTTGTCTACATATGTGAGTGCAGCTGAGAACACAATTGGAGTTGTATTTGGAGATTTGACACGTATCCAAGTACTTCGCAGGGATACTTTAGGGCCTCTTTTTGGGGGTCACTAATGTTGTCACATACCTGTAAGGACGTCCCGGACTTCCCCGTCCTGAGGTCAAAGTCGTAGTCGTGCCAGGGACAGAAGACCTGCAGGACCCCGTCAGCCTCCTCGATGTCCCCCTCACACAGAGGACCGCCTGGGACACGCAGACAGGAAATTGTTAAATCGCCGCCTTTTCAAAACAAATGACTTCTGCTCCCGTCCCTCCAGATAATGGGATTGTGTTGTGAGGCTTGCATAACGAGAGTGTGGCGAGAGGTAGTTGTGACGCTCCCCAGTGCGCGCTGGTTACAGAGTAGTTATGAAGCACAAACACACACAACGAGGGCTGGACTCTAATTCAGGGAGCTGTGTTACCGTCTCCGGTTCGGTTCTGTCTCGTCTTTACTTACTGCATCTTTTATATTTAGAATACATCAACATCAACATACATATAACTGAGAAATCATTATTGTACATCTGTATATGACAAAAATATTAAAACATTTTGTGAATTTTATGGAGTATATCTTTTTTTTTATAATTTATTTATAGTTTTAATAATTTATGTAGACTGAGCATGTACTTTTATTTTAGATTGCTACTGACTATATTTTTTGCAAAACATTAAATTAAAACCATGGAGATGGGTTTTCTTTTTGTGTGTATACATAGTATTACATTACATACATAAACACGCATATATCTGAGGTTACCCAATACAACACATTATCCCCCCGCTCGTGGACCACAGACTATATATGTGTGGAACCATAGACTGTATATGTGTGGAACCATAAAATGTATATGTGTGGAACCATAGACTGTATATGTGTGGAACCATAGACTGTATATGTGTGGAACCATAGACTGTATATGTGTGGAACCATAAACTGTATATGTGTGGAACCATAGACTGTATATGTGTGGAACCACAGACTGTATATGTGTGGAACCATAAACTGTATATGCGTGGAACCATATGAACCATATGCGGAACTGATAAACCTGTGAGAGGACAGTATGATGCCACTTTTTATAGACCTTTCAGTGGCAGCTGAGAGATAAATTAACCACAACCTCATATTCTGTTAGAGGAGATGTGGTGTCGGTACGTTCTCCATATTATTTGACATTTAAAACGGGATGCAACAGGCTGTGCATTATGTCCTGTTCTCCTGTCTTAACGGATAGCTAACGGGGTTAATCTAAGCGCTAGATGCTTTTACCGGAATGTGCGCAGCGAGCATCCATGGCGAAAAACTCCCCCTGCACGTAGAAGAGGCAGACGTCAGAGGCGCAGCCGAGCGAGGAGTACATGAGACGGCAGCGCTTCGAGGAGAGACCCGCGGCCGGGCCTATGAGTCTCCACGAGACGCCCTCCGTGGTCCCCTCTTCGTCTCCGGAGCCCGACGCCATCATTTGCGCTGCTTCTCGGCTGCAAAATGATATTTTTTTTTAGCGGTTTATCTCGGTGGGAAATATTCCATGTTTTATCCACCGGGGCGGAGACGGTGAGCGGCGCGGGACTGAGCTGCCTCCATCCGGGCTGCAGCCTGCTGCCGGAGAGCCGTGACGCGCGAGCACGGCTGCTCTTCTCCATGCGAGTTAACGGCACACAGATATTGCTCACGAGCCCACGAGATCTATTATGTTCTCTTCGATTTATCAGTTTCATACGCAGCTGCTATTAAAATCATCACACAGCTGAGGCAGCAGCTGGATCCAGCCTGCAAATATGGGCCTCTCGTGTTGAACCAGAGAGCTTTAGAGATCAGGTTAATACAAAAAAACTGTTTTAAATACACTACAAATCCATTTAGAGATGTCTTCTTTCAGACTTATGGAAAGAAAACATCCAAAATACACATTTAGGTGTTTATTTTTATTACTTTGTCATTTTGTGTCTGTCTATTTGCCCCTAAATTCACCAAAAGTTACCATTAGATATTAGTAGTAGTATATATAAAAGTTACCTTTGATATTTAAACATTCCTTTTTCAGAAAATGTGTAATACAACAAGTTATTGCCTTAATGTAATGTGGGGAAGTTTCATGCTGATGTATATTAGTTAATCTGTTCACCCTATTCCACTGTAGTGTCTTCAAAATGTACAATTTACAAAACATATCTTTGAAGGTGTTCTCTAAAAAATGTTTTTCTCAGACTCTGAGCCAGATATCTCCACTTCAGTAGCTCTTAAATACAGCAGACTTTCCAGTTTCTTTCCTATCTATATTCTGAAGTTTTCTACAGAGGGGTTTGTTCCAATATCATTCAGAGCCTGACTTACAAAACATTTTCTTACTAAAAACTGTGATGAAAATGGATTTTTTTAAATGTCTGTTGACAGTATTTTCTGTTCTATGGAGGGATACAAAGAGATATCCCAAATACCCCGCTGTAAAAACCGTTGACTCTAATATGTCAAAACAAAATGAAAAATAATTTTGAACCTGGCTTCATCCAAAGTTCAGATTTCCGTTCTGAAAATGTATTTCAAATTAGCACATATTTCATAAGATAATGTATTATTTGCATATGTGAATATAAACTTTCAGAAAACTTATGATGCAAACAAGAATTGTCTTAATATAAGTAATCAACTGGGGAAGTTTCATGGTGATATCTATTAGTTACATTTCTTTACCCTATTCACATGGAATGTTTCCCCTTAATGTGAGGACATCTGTCCATCATAATAATTCATGATACATGTTTCATTAAGAACACACCCAGACACACATTTCCATCCATCCATCCATTATCCACACACATTTCATGTTCTTTCATTAAAGTCAATTTGTGACTTTGTTTTATGTTCAAACATAGCGATCCTCCAAGCTTTCTTGGTGGCCCTTTTGAGTTTATTGGGAGCACTTTAATACACAGGGCGTTGGACTTCTTCCCATACAGTGCGGTGAATGAGGATCATTACTTTTTTATGTACTGTGCAAGTAGTTCAAAACCATTTCTTAATTATCAGCTATAAAGCCTGCTATTGTTCTGACATGGCAGACTCCCTCGGCGCTCCAGACAGGTATTTGGCGGATTTCTTCAGGTTTCCACAGTGCAGGTTCCTAACATTATTACAAGTTGTTCGTGAGCCAGTGTTTTAGTTGTTGAGCTTGCAACTCAACAGTATTGACACGCATGTTTTCACTCGCTGCAAAAAAAAAAATCCATTTCAGCAGAACTTTATCAAATAAAAGTTGATGGAATAGATGAGACGTAACTTCAGAGAGATTCGTCTAAAAACAGGATCTCCAACTTCTGTCAATCAGTTTAACCTCAACCATTTATATTTGTGCCATATTATGACAAAGTAGATTTATGACTCCTAAATTACGTTAGTGTATAAAACTGACCTTTCCAGTAGCGTTGAAGTTGAGATTTCTTGCCACATACAAATTTATCCAATTGGCAAAATGCTAAAATCCAAAACACATCAATGATCTGTATTTCTTCAACTTTTATTCGCTTTGTCTCCATCGCCTCATTGTGCCAGTAATAATGCCGCTGGCGGTTGAGCCTAGAAGTAATGCGAGTAACTGTCTAGACCGGAGTGATGCATAACAGAGTCCGCTTGTTCTGATTACTTTGAGAAACTGACTCATGTAAGGAGGGACGAGAAAACTTGTCACAGGCAGGAAGAGAGAATGTGCACTGCGTCTTGTCAGAAGTTGGATCTCAATGAGAGCAAATGAGGTAAAATCACATAAGATTAAGGAGTGTAAAGCAACCTGAGCCGAGTAACCAAATTCTCGAATATGTTGTGTTCTAGGCCTCTAACAGCATCAGCAGATTGTTATCATCATTATCACTCATTCTACACAAGTCTCCACCTGTGATCTTTAAAACCTTCATACTTAGTTATACTAAGTGTGAAAGCTGACTAAAGACTTCTACGTGCCAACAGTTTGGATGAGGATCTAAATATTATGGACTAGCATTTCATGTAATGGAATGCTGATAATCTTTGTTTGGATGCTTTGATTCTTCGGTTCTGCCTTGACCAATGCTCAGCATCACATTGTACAACAGAGTATCATTGGTTATTTTGTGCTAAGTCATGACTACCAGTGCAACTCTGTCTCCTGCAAAATTAAGTTCCCATACAACTAAGCTGCGTTTTGAGGGGAAACATATTTTTTTGCGCATTGCGGTCGCAGTTTGAAATACGTGGTTTACGTTGTAAATTGAAACAAACTGGAAAACGCTACAAAACTACTTTGTTATGTTTAGGCAACACATTTAATTTGTTAGGTTTTGTAAAAAAAAAACATCATGAAAATAACTTTGAAATTGAAACAAAACAAAAACGCAACAAATGCACTTTCTTAGGTTTAGGCAACAAAACAACCTCGTTAAGTTTAGGTAACAACTTTATTTTGTTAGGTTTAGTAAAAAAACATCATGGTTTCGCTTAAAATAATGACAAAATATAAACAAAACTAAACAGAAGTGCAACAAAAGTACGACAAAAGTACTTGCTTATGTTTAAGTAACAAATGTACTTTGTTATATTTAGGTAACAAATGTACTTTCTTCAGGTTCTTCAGTCAACCAATTTATTTTGTTAGGTTTAGTCAAAAAACATCATGGTTTAGCTTGAAAACAAACAAAACTAAACAAAAAACGTAACAAAAGTACTTGGTAAAGTTTAGGCAAAAAAACTAATTTGAGACTTATTTGTGAAATGTACAAAAAGTAAACATAAGCCATGCAGGAATACATTTTAATGAAAACATAATTCACAATGCAGTTTCGTTGTATGGAAATGTAATTTTCAGGAGGCAGGGCTCATCAGTGTGTAACATCTCAAAGCAGTGCACTGAGGAATTAAAGAAGCACAGCAATGCATGCTTTCAGTCTTCGCTTAAATAATTAAGTTAACTACAATTAGTGTTTTACAGCATATCATCATCGCGTTTCTATGTAAATACCCAGAATAAAACCCAATAACAGGCAGCAGAGAGACGCAGCTGGGGATATTTTAGGGTGATGCTTAGAGCAGGTAGGTTTGAGTCACGCCGCCTCCACTCACACAGCAGGGTTTGATTGGAAAATCTCCAACGGTGTTTATTTTCAACAACGTGGCCAAGTATTACTAATGAGAGGGTGTGGTCCTGAGGTTATTGAATGGGCTTCAGAGTATTTCGGCCAAGCAGCTGTACGGTGAAAGGGGCATGTCTGCAGGTTTGAGGTGCCCACTGACAAACTGACAGTCATTACCAGCAGCTCCGCTTTGGCACGCTTGAAAGGTGAGAAAACGGCAAGGCACACGCTGTGAATCAAATTAAATGAGCTCCAAATTATTTGAGTTTTTTTTTTAGGGGAGAGGAAAAAAAGTAATTACAGACATCAAAATGATGTACGGTGGAAAATCTGAATCAGTGGGCTGGATGGGATTAGTAAACAAAGGTGCAGACAGCCAAAGGCGGGCCAAAATGAGGATAGCGCTGTCCATAAATTTCTTTGACTCCGCGTTGCAGGGCTTCGACTACCGGACAGTGCAGCTATTTGTGTCAAGCAACATTTGGTGCAGAGAAAGTCTGGCTCAGATGAGATATTAGGCTGTGAGAGGAGCCCAAACTCATCCATCATTAGCCTCATCTTGTCCACAACCCAGCAAACCACCCTCAAATGTCTCCTAACTCATCCGCCAAGGATGGATGGAAGACAAACTCTCCAGCCAACATGTTTTTTTTTTTTTTTATTCGTTGAGCAAATGATTCAGCCAAGCTCAAAATGCCGCTACCTGCTTGCTTTGCTCCTTGTTCCAACAGATCTTGTCATTCAAGTGCTTCTCGTTTCATGTACCGATGTGAGGGCAGCGTGATTTAGAGCTCCCACAAGGAGCTCATATAAGGATAAGCTCTGCCATTTGCTCAGTACCCGATGTCCTTTTTTTACTACTGTGGAACGTGAATAGCCGTAATGTCACTTCAAATGCAAATCCAGACTCAATTTTAATGTTTAGTGGACAGGAAACTGAAGCCACATCTGACTCCTGGACCCAGTCCCGACGTCTGCCCTCACACACACCAGCATGCAATAAGCTCCAAGTCTCTGCACTGTGAAAACGATAAGTGGTCAAGGGCCCTTCAATAAAACGTTTGAGCTCTTTATGCACACTTTAAACAAGTCTGCAATGCTGCAATGCTGCTGACTTTGCTCAAGACAGTTCATAGGGTTCTCATGTTAAAAATAGGCATAAGAGGAGGTCCAAAATCATCAAGAACAAGTTTACACAACGGCAAGCACTGGGTCTACAGTTCCTTATTTTGTGAAGTCTCTATCCTGTTGATTTGTATTAATCTGCTGTGATCAAACATAATAACATATGGATTTATTAGATCTGGAAAGACTAAACTAGACCCCCCCCCCCCCTTGCTCTGACCTCGCCCTCGCCCATCTTCACATATGGCTTTCATTTTAATCTGAACTACACACTTGTAAAGTTTCATGGCTGCATCACGTACGGTTGCAACGCCATCTCAATGAGAGAATCTGTCCACAGACATATAGACACCTGGTAAAGTACTCAAAACCAAATTTTGAGCCTTTACACCGTCTTGCACTCATGCTGATCACACAGGCGATGGTAACGTAATGGTACAACATTTAGAGCTTATTGCTTTCTTGCAGAGGAATATTTTGGCTTCACCTCAGTACAGCGGGAGGAAGTGATATATATATATATATATATATATATATATATATATATATATATATATATATATATATATGAGACACACAGTTTATGGTGCAGCCTGACGGTGCAACTGAAAAGCAGGCTTCCTGAAACAGTTTTTTAAGGTAACAGAGAAGAAAGACCATGAGCCCGTGAAGACCCTGTGCCCTGAGTGGGCAGTCATGAAACAAGCAACAGAAAATCGTTGCAGACTCTCAGCATCCCCTCTTCTCTGAACACGAACCTCTTCCATCAGGAAGAAGACGACGTGTGCCAAAGTGCAAATCAAACAGCTTGAAGCGATCGTTTTGTTGCAGCCGCCAACAAGCTGCTGAACTCTGACACTAAATCTTAGTGCCATAGAGCAAAGTGCAATAAATACGCACGTATTTTAGTACTTTTCTATTCTTCTATTCTCTTTTGTTGTCAATGTCAAATGTCAATTTTTTCCTCAGTGTCAGTGTCCCTTGTTTCATTCATATCATACATGTTTCCTTTTTAATTTTTTGTTACTCACTTCTCTCATTTCACTCCACTTCCTGCTTTTGAATGTTTTCCCGCCAGTTTTGATTGTCTGCCCCGCCCTAATTACTTTCACCTGTTCCTCGTTTCTGCCGTCACCACCTCCTGCCCACCTGTTCTCACTTCCCCATTAGTCACCATTTATACCTTCTTGGTTCCTCTGTTCTCTCTCACTTTGTCATCGTTGTTATGTGGCGTTCTGGTTCCCGTTTGCCTGCCGGTTCGGTTCGGCTCGGCTCGGCCTGGCTGCCTGTTTGGACTATAGCCACATGTAAACTGAATCTACAATAATTCATTGAAATGCAGAGAGCTGAGAAAGCAGAAGGATTACTTGAGTCCCATCTGTGTTCAAGTACTCCCTGCGCTGTGACCATGGCTGCATCTCCCCTCATTACTTCTTTTATCGACTATTCTTACGTTTTATTTTCAGAAATTACTAATAAATTTAAATTTAGTTACCCAAAATAAATATCAAACTTGTCTGACTTAAAATTTCAATATTTAATTTAATCATCTTCTATTTGTAAGCTTCAACAGGAGTACTGGACCTCAAATTCAGAGTGATTGCTGTGTTTTAATTTAATCACTGTGACATGGATTGATGTCATCACCGGAGTAATATAAAGATAAGATAATCAAATGTGTTTTTTTGCATCGTGGTGGAGCAAGAGAAATAACTGAAACGATTTACAGATTGTAACAGCCTGTAATGTTCGTGTCAGCTTCTTTTTCTTAAACATGAGCATTTAAAGGAAAATATAAAATGGACAAATGACATATGGTGTTGGATAACATGACGTTACCACAACGGAAGCGGTGCAGAAATGGCTTTAAATGTGGGTGAGATGAAGAAACGTTAACAACTAACACAAACAATCTCCGCATGATAATCCTAAAGCATTACGTTTTTAGATAACAAAAAGTGAACAGGACACGGCGCTGTCTTGCTGCCATCTCGACAAAGCAAGTGTTTGTGCATAACAGTTGTACTGCTGTGATAAGCTATTATAAATATGCAGTTTACAGAGCACCACGCTGTGGGATCTCGGTCTAACATACTTTCACACTTAAGAGGATTTATTTAGCTCCAGCCAGTTTTCCTGCATAATGGATGCCACATTTCACTGTGGACAATACTCTAGTACCTTCATATTTAGCATTCTGACAAGAAAGTGGTATCGCTCTTCTTTTTCAACTCACCCTTATTCCTTATTAAACCAAAGTTTAAAAAGTTTCCGGGCATTAGGACTGGGACCCTTCTGTACTGCCAACCCCACCCCAAAAAAAAATAATGTCGGATCCTATGGGAGGATTGTTTATGGGCTAACTGCAATCCATACCGAGTCTTAAGTCCAGGGGGTGGACAATACAATAAAAATGCCAAACGATGAGAAAACTGCCTGAAATGTCCTTGAGGGAAGCCACACAAATCCTGAAATAAGTGCGGAGGATATTGGCTCATTTGTCAAGAAGGAAATCCTCCAATTCTGCGAGGAAGGAAACGGAGGCAACACACTCGAATGTACCCGAGCTCATAAAGGTGTGTGTGTGAATCTGGTTACCGTGGAGGTCATGGAAGGATCCTGTTCCTAATAAGTGTTCATGAGACCCCGCTTTGATTTGTTTTGCAGTGTTTATGGGCTCCTCAGGATCTTGGAAAACCGGCTCGTGGTTCGGGGAACAGTGTTTGCACCACCTCGACCCGTAAAATGGTCTCATTCTCTGGCTGTTATATGACCATGCACAGCAATAATCCGATCTAATGACATGGGATGGCTGCTCGCACCATTACAGAACCGCAGTATTAAACTGTTGGCAGCGGTCGATGCAGACTGTAGGCATCCTTTGGCTTTTTCCAAACATAGCGCTGCCTGAGCGAAGGAAAAAGGGTGAACGGCGAGATGACTCATCAGACCAAGTTTTGGTCTCAATTACAGTAACTCGCAGAAAACAGGACGAGCAGACCTCTTGCTGCTTACTGGTAATCAACTTAATATGTGGCATCTGTGTTGCCTGATTCATTGTGATTCTGCATCTTCGAGGTCTGTCATTCTTTATGCACTTTTTCTTTTTCCCACGTCTTATCATCCAAGATTATTTGTGTGGCTCGAAAACTGAAATGGAAAGGACGAACATCAACTGTGAAATGATGATTAATGGCTTTTGTTTGCTTCTCCTGGGATTGGCCTTTGTGTGATCGATGGTGCTGAAATGTAACACGGGCACTTCCTACTCTCTACGCTGTCCACATTTTCACAGTCTACTTTCTCAACGTGTCAACATGCGTCTCTCGACAAACTTACTTTAACATCCTTAATGTTCTTTAACAATTCTACTCTTCGCCTATAAAGGTTAGTGTTGACGTTTTGCTGTTTTCCTGGAAATGTAATCCGACAGAATAAATATGATGTTATACAGCAAAATTTCCTTCAGTGTAACATTCTCAAAATGTGGGAGACAGAGAGAGAGATTCAGACTAATTTCCCAAATGGCATCGCTCGGTAAAGTGCACCTCATTTGACCTGCAAATATCTTAAACCTTAGAATGTTTTTCTCCAACCAATTTGTTGAGGGAAGGCATTTAATGGCACCCGTGAGACAGCAAGGGCATGACATCGAGACGCTGAGTCACTCTCTGTAACGTCTGCCCCCCCCCTCTCAACCTCTACTGCATGTATGTCTGCAGGAGAGATCAGACTACGCTGCATTCCTTCCTTCATGTCCTCAGTCCTGATTATATCCAGACACAATACGTCTTGTTCCTCAAGGTTCCCAGCTTAGCAGACGGACTGTTAGGGGAGGTAGTGTCTGAAAGAGGAGGAGGCCGGAGTCCACTATCTGAAAATGCAGACATGTAGTTGTCATGACGTTCCTCTGTGATGTTGCTTTAAATGATGTGTTGATTTGCGAGAAGGGGATCAGGTATATGCTGTTGGTGATGCACTGTGTAGTTTTCTGTAAACCCTGATTTAAGTTTATTGTATGTGGCTAAATTGGCATGATACACCACTAAATGATACTTCATGATTTTTAAAGCTGTGAGGAACTTTGATTTTGTTTTTTTGGCGGCCCCTGTGGACAAAGGTGGTGGTGTTTCCGAGCGCTAGAGTCCCTTTGGAAAACCCTTCATGTTAATGCAGCAGGGCCTGAAAGTCTGCGTCGTGTAGAACCTGCACCATTTGACCTGCTGACACCGATGACAAGCATTAAGAATAACTTTGTAGAAATAGCCAATATTCTTGCTGATGAACTTACTTATGTAGGTCATATAGAGTTAAAATTGCATACATTGCAATGGTATGGTGAAACTATACAATGTCTGAGGCAAAAAAATATACTGTGTTTAGGCAACATCTGAGCATGCGTGAGACTTTCTTTCTGCCGTCCATATTTCATAAAACACGTTACTTTGTCTAGAGCCATTTCCTACTTATCTGTAAACGGGAAGTACTGCTGAGGCTGACATTAGTTTTGTCGGTATTTTGGTCATAAAGAAATGGACAAAGTAAGCTTTGACCAGTTGGTCATGGAGGATGAAATGTCAGTCATCACAGTTGTTGGCATTCGTTCTCTGTGCACCATGGATATCTGTACCAAATTTAGTGGAAAATCCAGCAAATAAAGATATTTCTCTCAAGCAGAAATGCTCAGCTTGTAACGCTTGACCAAAAGTCAGGGGATGACCAAAGTCATTAGGATTCAGCTTTAACAGATCATCATTTCCTGTGTAAAATTTAACGGATATTTAAGTCTGGATAATGGAGAAATGACCTGGTTGGTCTCAATGAGACAGATTTTATTATTTTTCACTTAGTCTACTTTTTTATGTCCCGTTTTTATTTTTTGTGTCTACTGACTGAATTCACTTTATGTAGCTCACGCTGTCAGACATTAACCTGATGCTCCAGATGGTTTGTTACAAAGAAACATCTGAGAAGGATTCAATGGAAACTGTTTGGAAAGGCGCAGGCACTTTCAAAAGTACTTGGCAGGTGATTGGTTGAATCATCTGTCAATCAAACTCTTGTCAACGTGAATCTGGAGAATATCAAAGATCTTTTCCATCAAGAGCCTTTAGTATCTCCAGTTACTCTCCAGTTCTGGTATAACTGATGCTGTTGCAGCATCTACGCCAACCTCTTCAGGAGCCGCCATTATTGTTGAGAACAGTCTCCTCTTTGTGTTATCGCGTCACACACACCTAAACCACACCAGTAACTCCTTAAATGACGGTGATTAGTCCAGACACAAACAAATAACTTAAGTCAAGCGGTGTCTTCGGGGTCTGAAAAGAAGCCGATGCAGAAGCGCTTTAAACCTGCATTCTTTCTAATGTCCATCAGGGGGCGGGTACTGTGGTTGCAAAAAGAAATCTGCTTGTGTAGAAGTCTATGAGAAAATGACCCTACTTCTCACTTGATTTATTCATTAAACATGAGTTTATGGTCTCAATCGCTAGTTTCACGTCTTCTTCAATAGAGCATGATGGTCATAAATAAAAAAACGGTCTTTCACCCGGAAGACTGTTGTTCATTCCCTGTTTAAAACGAGAACTCAATGTTTTTATTTTTCATGTAACTGTGGTTTGGGTTATAGTACAACAATCTATTTTTTGCCTAAATAAGTTTGATTTGAAAAGACTATATGCATGTTTCAAGCGAAAATTGACACGTGATGCAGGACTTTTTTTTAGGAAAACGGACAAAAACAGAGAAGTAACTTTTTCGTTAGACATACCAACAGTTGTAAAAGGTTGCTTTGACTTGTATAGTACAGAAAAGAGAACAAATTTTATAAAAAATTAAGACTAGTAGAGAAACAAGCTCACAAACCTGCATTAAATAGTTATAATTAAAAATAAAACAAATGCACACACCATAAGCAGTGTCTCCTCTTCACAAGCCTATAGTCACTTGACACTCGCTCAGTCTGCAGACGTCTACACACCAGACCTTCTGAAATACATCAACATAATTACTCCTATTCAGCTGTGAGGCACACAGAGACTTAAACATTCACTTTGGCTCCACCAGGCCAACAATCTGCAATTTGTTTCGCCTTGAGATCTACTTTATGAGGCTGATTTCCAATTTTAAATAAAAAAAAAGAACCCACAACATATGTCTTTGTCTGCTCAGACCACATCCGACAGTCAACGCAACTCTACTGCGATCTTGCCTAAAAAGGCACATAATAAAGGAGGTGACATGAAATACATGATGCATGGATTCAGGTGTTTTTAAAAAATATTGGTAGCTGGGGCCCCATATGACAGAGAGAAAAACAGTTGTTGGAACATTGCATTTGAAAGTGCCCCATGGAGACATGTTAAGCCTGTTCCTGTCTGATGACCGACGGTTGCTGCTGCTGCTGCTGCTGCTGCAGATTCCATCCCCCGGCTCAAACTCGTCTTTCTTCTTTAATGGAGGCTTCAAGCCTCACTGATATGCATGTGTCCTATAACCGTGCTCTAAAATGGACATGCTGTACTCCCTGGCCCTCGAAAACAAACAGAAAGCATTTTATGAAAGAATATTACAGTCTGGAACAAGATAGATCAGAGACAGGATAACGGAGTCCAACGGCTTTCTCAGAAAGTAAACAACAATTTAATTTATGTGTGCGTGTTCCTTGTTTTATTGGAGACATATTATAAAACATTTTGTAAGGCACACCTCCCAGGCTGTAAGCCTGTGAGACATACCTCTCTATAGTTATTTTGCTCAAGAGATCAACAGAAGCCATCAGAATAAACTGAGCCTAAATTACATTCATGCATCAATTGATCTAACATGTTTCCCATATTCCACCAGAGAGGATGCTGTAATAGCCAGAGGATATGTAAAAGATCACAAAAATAACACCAGCTGAGACATGTCTATCAATTCTGTGTTTAAGCAGGTCACACACTGAATGTAAGGATTTAAGAAAAGAAAGCTCAGCTCTGTAAAAGGCCATTTGATGGACCATGAAAGGAAAGATGTAATCTGCGTTGGCCAACAGCTTCTAACCACATCACCGCATCAAACGGCCTCTCTAGCCAGAGGATGAGAGCATGCAGGACTCATGGAGGAGGGATCGATTCGTAAGGGGGGACCTGAGTCCATCTGGGAAAGTGAACATTCAGAAACAAAGGTCTCCTGGAGTGAAACTCAGCATGTTCGCTGTCTTTGTACCATCTTCAGGGAGACTCACGCAACGTACACACAAATGGGGATACATTTGAGAACAATATTTTTGGGTAAAAGTGATTCAAACCGGACAAGTTTTTACGACGGCCTGGATTGAATGTCATGCAAGGGGCGGAATTTCCACTGGGGTTTGGGGGTTGGGGGCATGTCATGTTTAAGGGTGGAAAAAAATCCCCTCATTTTGAACGTTATCTGCCGATTTTATGGCCGTTGCAGTGGTTTATCACTACAATTCTAATGCTTGACTAGCCAAACTGCATCTACCATGTTGTGATAGTGAAACTTGATGCTGAATTGAGTATAATAACCCATTCATTGTTTTTAGTTTTTTTTAGTTCATGAAAGCATTTTGGTTGTCTACAAATGTCTTGCCCAGCTTTTGATTGTATTTAGTTTCACCCTCTTGTGTCACTTTTGGTTGCAAAACTATCGTTCACAAACCAATGAGTGACGGTCACAGTGCCTATGTCCATTTATTATATACAGTACAATTCCACTATTTCCATCAGCAGTATAGTCGACCAGATACGAAACCATATCTCACAGTAAACCTGATTCTGATCCCGAATGCACCAACGTCTCAATACACAAATACAACAGATTGTTTAGAATGTGACATCAAATAAGTGTCACTTCTGAATATGTTTTTCAAATGTCCCCTTTCATTGCACTGAAAAACTGTTGAAACAGTGAAGAGCCGCAATAACATCTGTGGCAAATTCTGCCCAAACCTCAGACACCTCTCGTCTTCCACATGTTCTTTCATTTCACTTCAGATTTGGCAAATATAAGTTGCACTTGCTAAAAACTAGGTCAGGGCAGTAGCTGACTGGTCGGAATAACCTGTGCATTGCCCAGAGATCCTTGTATGTCTTCGTGACATTCCTTGGAGTGTGAGCTAGGAGCATTAGAGTCACAGTGGAACACATAATGAGGTGTTGAGTATCTTTCCAGTCAAAGATCTGGAGGGCTAAAGGTCCAGCAATTGTCCAATTTAATACTTCCAGAAGAAACTGGAGGCAATGGGATCCAGAGATTCTGGCCGTTGAACATAAATAATTGAAAGAATGAGATATTGCTTGATATCAGACAAAATTGTCAACTCTGTTTCCATCTTCAGTCTTGAAATTGCCTCCGCTCTAACCAATTTTTCCCCCCAATCACTAGAGACCAATGTATCTGGCTGAATCGTGAAAACATCATTTTCAGTCAACACTGATACATAGCCATGACAACAAAACAGAACGGCAAAAAGTGAAGCGGAGCAACGTAAAAAAGCACCTACGATGTTGGGTGCTAGTCACAAGACATGACGCACAGCTTGACATGGGCGCTCGTCACACCTGTGGCGCTGTTGGCTAATCTTTAGTCCCCCCCCCCCACTGCGCTCTTTGGAACGATTGCTGTTTCATCTCATGATGCCAGATGAAGCAATCAACTTTTTTGCGTGGGCAAATTCAAAGGTCTGGACCCAGGCAATAGAGTGCTGCAGGAATTGAACTGTATTTTTGTAGGCCAACAGGAAGTCAGCATCACACTGGTTCCCTGGACAAGAAGCCAATAGATTTTGGATTATTGCAGAAAATAAGCTTCTTTTTGCTTTTCTTTTTGACTCATTCCTGCAGCACTCTGAGAGAACCATGCCGAGATATTCTATTGCTTTAAAACCGAGGAAGTGGTTTATGATATTAATCTATACTTCTTGCAAACTACAAAAGTAGATGCGAGAGCATTTCAAACTGAGGTCGACATCAGATTTCTGTACACTAATTTCTGTTGTTGCAAGTCAAATCATAACTGCAGCAGCTGCTCTGACACTTAACATGACTTCGTTACACGGCCTCATGCACACTCGTTCTTTTTCAGTTTAACTTGTCTGAAGCTTTTTGGGAGGGAGAAGTGCTAAAGATTGAAAATGAGCAAAACACTGAAATGACTTCAACAAATGTGTATAATATGAAATGTCCCCTTCCTCCACGTTTAAAAACTTAATTATTGCACGGGTTTGCTAAATCCATACTTATGGCACATACTTGTTTGAAATTGCAGTTATGAATTTTTTCTTTTAAAGAGGTGAAATGAAGCCGTCTCTTTTGCTTCAAATACCATCCGTCTATCCCGACTGCTTACTCTTCTTTTCCACAGGTCATGCCGCTTGTGCCGTTAAAACACTTCTGCAGAAGTAATAGGAAGTTCGCTTCTTCCGAAAATGTTTTTTACCTTTATTGTTTTCCATAATATGCGAGAACTATGCAGCAAACTTCATGAGTCACAAACATCCTATAGCGATTAAATACTCTGTATGTTGCATGTGTGTGTGTGTGAGCTGCCAGGACATCATTGTGACAAATGGATCAGCACTAAAAGGAGTTCAGAATGATACATTCATGATTGTTTATGATTCTTGCATCACTGCTATTGCATTTGACCCGAGCGATATCCTGCTTTATTTCACAATTTCTTTCCCCAGCTCCCGATGTGGCCTGCGATACGAAAAACTCCGAGACCTTGAAAGGAATATCATTCTGGGACTGCTGCTGAAGGCCAGACGCTTGAGACATGAATCATTGTGGCAGATAAAGGTGTGTTCATCTTTTAAGCATGTGAAACTAAAGAAGTGAAAAGCAAAACAATTTTTCCGTCCAGCGGTCATAGAGCTGTTATCCTGTGGATGAAGCTTTTCTGCATCAAATTAATCATTTGCACAAATTTATGTTGTATAAGAATGAATGCATACTTGTACCTAACCACTCAAACAATATGTATACTGCTGCACCAAACGGCAAAGCATTGTAGCTGTTCATTTATGGCTGCATGCTCGAGGACCTTTCGTGCTTGCAATGACTTGCACTTTCTCGAAACACCTTTTGAGGATCGCTGCAGGAATGAGTCCTACAAGCCGGAAATGGGTTAGCATTTTCATTCTAGTTCCCTCGTCTCAAAGACAATGGGTTTGTGGTCTGTGGTTAACACCGGCTGAAGATATTTTAAAGTTTTGTTCTATGACATCAAATATGTCAGTCTCTGGAACTTTGAAGCTTTTAAGTGTCTCAAAAAAGGCAGTTGCTAACATGAGACTACGAAACATCATCACAATGAACACTTCTCTGCTTTTAGCTTGGTGGCGGTGGTGTAGTTCGTTTATAGCCCAATGTTAGATTGCATTTACGCTTAAAAAAAATCATAGAAGTGGTTTTCATTTGTGAAGATGATGATATTAAAAGTGTTTTGTTCAGCATGAAAAACGAATGAGACACAGCGGGTTAAATTGTTTTGGTCGGTGTGTTTGGCAAAAGGCTAACGGAACTGTACGCACACTACTGACTGCATTGTTGCTACCACAGATAGTTATTGCATGCCTTTTTTATTGTGCACCAACCACATGTTTACACACGTATTGTCAAGGAAATACTCTTGAAGCCAAAATTAACTCTTGAAGTATGAGAGCGTGTCTGTTAGACATGTGAGTGGAAAAACACGGTTGTTGCAGACACACCAGGCAGAGGCACCTTTCTAGTTTCTTCATGCTTTTGTTTGTTAAACTTACCAGAGATCATGCACATGGTGTCATAGTAACTGAATGGTTAAGTTGCTCTCTCTCTCTGCACTATCAACTATCCAGTAAAGGCAAGGTAATGAATAGGGACGAAAAATCTATGTGAAGGGAATTTATTTGCCATATCGATAGCCTCTAACATGTCTATTTTGAATGCTTCAATCTTAATGTTCTCAGTCATTTTGAGAATCACATTCTGCAGCAAAATGTGATCTTGAGATCTTTTTTGAGAGGGAGAATTTAAACGAACAGAGGCTGCAATTTTCCTCCAAAGAGACTGAAAGAGGTGATCTACAATCATGTGTGTGTGTGTGTGTGTGTGTTTTAAATGCATACTGTGAGGCCACACAAACCTCAAGAAAGCCTCCTCAGCTGGGTAATATTGGGAATGAGATACCTACTGGAACAGTCATCCCCAACACCTCAGGTATCCCATCATATCATCTGTATCGCCATCAGCTCAAGTCTCTACTTCGCCATCTCCTCCAGTTCATTCCTTTTCTTATTTCTTTTTGAACACTTGTGCTGAATGACCCCGATTTACCAAATGGAGTCAGGGCTAGGTCAGTAACCGGCAAGTGTGGCAGTGAAAAATAGCTGCTGTTAAAGAAATGCTTCACCACAAAATGACCACTTGTATATCAATTACTCACCCGATGTTACCTTGAATCCTTGAAGAAAACGTAGTTTTTCTGGCACGGTGAACGGAGAATCAAGAAACGGAGTAAAGGAGGGCCGCATTTAACAACATCCGTTTACAAACTCTCACGCAACTCATGCAGAACAATCCGAGTCTCATTTATCTAGTTGTATGCACACTACTTTCCAAACACATAAAAATGTAATACACTTCTGCATAAACAGTCTCAGGCTTGCTATTCATCCGGTCATGTCCGAAATATTTTTACAAGATTTAGCGGAGATGCATGTCTTTGGGATAAATTCATCAAGGCTTTTATCTTTTTTTAATTTTTTTATTCTCCGTTCACCGTGGATGCATGCGAGGAAAAAACAAAGTTTTCTTCAAGGTAACCATGGGTGAGTAATTGATATACAAATGTTCAGTTTATGGGTGAAGTATTCCTTTTAAGAGTGACTGAACTGTTCAGGTCATGCTACTAAACTACTAAATCATAAAGAAAAAGGGCCCTTTGGTGGGTAACAGCCAAACCAACCCAAACAAAAACAAACTTGGGAATGTGGCCAGAAAACTTGAATGCAGCACAGCAATTAAATGACTGGTTGTTGATAATAGTGCGTGTTATTGTCGTGCCTTCGACCTGCAGTCAAACAGAAGAAAACGTTTGCACATTTGCAGTAGCGCGGGTGGTCTTTGTGAGAAAATGAGCCATGTCGTATTCTCACTAGAAAAACAGTGCATAAAAGGACACGCCAAGCATGTAGCCACACAGTGATCAGACTGCTGTGTACCGTACGAGTCTGTCAGGAATCATTAGATAACAAGGGCTCGTCTGGTTTCTCCATTCACAAATCTCCTTTAATGACAAACACAGACTGTCTGACTCTCCTTTCCCCCCCAAATCAGTCCACGCTAAAGATACACACTCTATTGTTCCCACTCTCATCCTCTTTATCCACCATGTGTCCAAATACCGGCCTTATGTCCCCCCAATGACTGCCAAATACCTGGAATACCAGTGTCCTTTTCCATCTGGTGGGACCAATCTACTCAAGGTTTCCTGTGTAAAAGTAAAGAATGGGAATTGGAAGCTTTGCCCCAATAAAAGGCATCCACACTGCTCTGCACGTATTTGCACAAACGGATAATGGCAGACAAATGGTAACTATCTAAAATCCCCACATTGCAACACGCAGAGAAGACGTTTAAGAGTGTGGCCTGATTCATATCTCCACTAAAGAAATGAATGTAACATAATATGATGGGAATGTTTCCAATCTGAACGAAGTTTAATACACACACTAAATCTGTTTTGCTGTTATACACAAACAAACCAAATCCGAAGAAATCATGTAAAAGCAGATGCAAAATGACGTCTTGTGAAATTCACTTAAGCTCTCCAGAGCAGAGAAGGCAGGAAGAGTTATGGCTTACAGGGTGAAGCTGAGAATCAAAGAGGCTACCTGTCATCCCCTTTCCTCTGGGACCTGTCCTCCTTACAGTAATGATGACTTTTCAATTCTTCACTGCAAGCTGGATACCAAAAAAAACCACTTTCCTTGAAGTCCGTGTCTACAACGCATTATAAACGTACTTAAAATGCATTATGATCTGCTTATAGCACATAATTATAGTTATAAGTAGTGATAAATACTCATAAAGCTTTATAATAATAGTCATAACATATTATAAAGCATTTTATAATGACTTCAAGTATCATAATACTTCATAATTGCTGGTCACACACTGACCTTTTTTTGTAATATAATTTTTATATTTATATGTTTATATTAAAACATTTAATTCAACTATATTGCATTATAATCTGTGTAAAATGCATTATAATGGGATTGTAAATCCCTATAAGTTGTCATCGTTTTAAGTAAAGGAAAATAAATAGTCACTAAATGAATGCATTTATTTTTAATTAAAATATATGCAAGAACAACACACTAAAATGTTTTTTATTTTACTTAAAGCAATCAATGAGCACTTATAATGTGGTTATAAGTTACTCTAACAGTGATTATAATGCATTATAAATAGATCATAATGTATTACACAACTATGGGAATTTAATTATGGTTATAAAGGAATATGAATATATGAGCGCTTACTACTATAATTATACAGTAATATAAGCACATTATAAGCATGCATTATAGACATGGGCTTCAAAGACAGTGGAACCAAAAATAAATAATAATAATAGAAATGTATCTTGAGCTGAACAGGCTCCGTGGTGGATACTATGACCCAAAATGACATCGTCAGACCAAACTAGTTCTAACTTCCCCATCTGGCCCTTCGATCATTTCTCTCAGCTATACCGGGGCTAACGGGAATGTCCAAATATCAGTTTACCATTCCTATCTATTACATCCGACCCCTAGTTTGCTCTCCCTGAAAAAGGGCTGATGCATTAGTCTTCTGTTGCTACTTCCAGACCTCGTTTGCACCACAGTGAAAGCCTATCCAGCATCCTTTCAAAGGTCTGTTTTTGTTTCCACTCTGTGTGACCGACACGTTTTTCTTTCAGAGGTGCTCCCTGTGGTCAGAACACTGGATCTGTGTGCTCCGACAGACTGATGAGGAGACACTGCACACTGCAACGGTACTCTGTGTGTGCACATCTGTGTGCAGGGGAGAGGCGTTGTTGCCACCCTCTGTTATATCTCTTGATTCCTGGAGGCCCTGAATGCCTCGGCCAGGCTTTACGTGGTGTAAACATAAAACTGACTTTTTGAATTGTCAAGTTTATTCTGAAAGTTGAAAAGCTTAGCTGCAAAAGTTATTGTAATAATCATGACATTGAAGCATCTGAAAAATACAAATCCTCTCCTGAAAGGTTAAGACCCTGATCAGCGTGTGTTTCAGCAGCCTGGGGAAGCTTTTTGGTGAAATTGTTTTCAATGAAAGCTTTTATACGCGCTGCTTTTGCATTGCTGAGCACTGCGTGTTTTTGCAGGACCACCCTGAACGCCTCGGCTTGAAAATAAAAAAGTCAACTCGGAGCGTAAAAGCCTGAAATCTCAGATTTAAGGTGGCTCATCGGTCACAGTGGGTCCTCCTTTAACTTCCAGGTTGGTGGTTCGATCCCTGGCTCCTCCGTGGTGAAGTGTCCTCGAGGGAGACGTTTAACCCCAAAGTTGCTCCCCAAGCGCTTCGCAGCGGTCCACTTCCTCCTATCGTGATTATGGGTGGGTTAAATGTAGAGGTCAAATTGAATGTATGTATATGAGCATTGAAATATAGTTTTAGTTTGAATTTGAAAAATCACATATTGAATTTATTTTGCTTATGTTAGGTTGACTTTTTGAAAAGAAATAAGCATAGCAACAGTAACTATCAGAGAGCAGGACTTACCGAAATGTCATTAATCTTGTGTCGAAGGGAAATTAGATCTTAACTTCTTGAACTCCACATTCATATTTAGGAACCATTGACGAGACTAAAATAAGCCAACACACACAAACGCGCTGTTTACTTTAGTAATCGCAAGTGAGTTTATACGGTTTCCCCATTTTTGACAGGCACTCTTTATAGGCCTGATTAATAGCATGACTTAAGACATGAAAGCTTTTAGCTACTGGTATCGTTTAACTCTTAAAAAAAAAATTAGTAAGAGGCCTAACTGTTTTGATGGGAAAGCTTCATTCCTCAACAAAATGAAAAGGGGATAAAAGAGAATTCCCATTCTCTCATTATTCCGATGTAAATCTGATACATCTAAATATGAATCCCATGGACGCCATATGTTTTTTGGATTGAAATGGTTCAAGCTGAACAGAAAAACACCCATCCAGTGGACATAATTGATGTAGTTGGAGGCTCAGTCAAAGGCTTTGCCTCCTTTCTCCCTCCTCTTTGCTCGCCATGTCACTTGAGTAGAGGTGAGAGGTCAGCTGGTTTTCTTAGGTAATTACATATTGTTATGAACTTTTTTTTGAACTTGTTATTATCTGCTTAGTCATATTTTCATTGTTTAGGTCGATGTGTTTTCAGGTATTTTTGACGGGAGTGCTTACACGGCCATGCGTGCCAGCTGTGAATTTTTAACAAAACTGCGACAGGAAATTAAAGATGAGCCTCTGACGCAGACACCAGCAACGTACGAGAGGAGAGCAAACAGAGCTTCGTGCTGGATATCTGACAAACGGCACGTTCTTTACAGGAAGCTGTCAAACAAGCAGAAGCAACATCAGATAACACGAAGGTTCAAATCACAAGATCTAATCTCCTGAAGCTTTGGTCAACGCTGAAGGACCGAGCCAAATATTATCATCACAAGTCTTTACGGAGAAGTGTGTGTGTGTGTGTGTGTGTGTGTGTGTGTGTGTGTGTGTGTGTGTGTGTGTGTTTGTGTGTGTGTGTGTGTGTGTGTGTGTGTGTGCGCGCGGCACACAAGGATGTACTCATAAAAGTGTTTTCTTTGCCACAGAGATGACATTTCATAAGAAAAACATGTGTTTCACAATAGCACTACCACACATAAACATGAATATTTATATGTTTATTCTAATATCAATACACTCACAATGTCATCTTGTGCCATTTAAGTCAAGCACAATGCAGGTTGTTATTGAGGATTTCAGTCGATAGAGCTTTCGATTATTACTCTGCCCAGTCTCAGACGGGAAATTAGTTTTAAAAAAAAAGAAGAAATGTCATTACAGATCACCGCCCGCGCAGTTACATTAGAGTGAAATGAGGTCTGGTGAAAGCTGCAATGTACGTCTGCTATGGTCAGAGCAGCTGACGAAATTTGAAGAGCGAGAAAGTCGGAGAAAGGAGTAGTTCGGGGTGAATTGTTGTGTCAAACAGACTTTAACCCAGGAGGCCGCTGTTTGTGTCCCGTGTGAAACCAAGTCAACGTTGACTTCTTTACCTTTTTGTTACGTAACTCACGTACCCGACTAATGCCACGTACGTAAATTAAGTTACAAAAGCACTTATTCTAACTCAAACTAGAATATTTTCCAAAAACGAAGTATACCTAAAAACTAAGTATACCTACGTTTATTTGGAAAAAGACACCGTGTGCATGTAAACGTTTGCTGTGAACAAAAAAAAACAAAAACGCGATTCATCTAACAAGTGGAAATAGATTTTATTGAAATCAGAGGTGAAGCCCAGAATGCTTTCTACTCTCTCCAGGCATCAACTGCTGCTGCAGCGTTACCTTTCTAGCTGTGAAAATATTGATAATGAATGCATGAATTATCTATGAAGGCTTGAAACAAACCACAGACGGGCTTAAAACAAATCTTTAGGAAAAATCTGTTTGCCAGGTACTCTGTTACTGATAGGGAGGCCTTGATTAGGCATTCAACATTGAGTTATAAAGTAATTGTAATATCTTATTAATTAGTAGGTTTAACATCTTAATATAAAGGATGTATGAATTCTTTCTTATGCATTTTTCTGTTCAATCTCTTCATCTTTAGAAAATAGATTTTCGTTCCTAATTGACTCACAATCTTCGTCACCACTTGCCTAAGTGCGTCATCTGCTCTGTAGTTTCCTGTTACTTAGGAAGTAAATGACATCAACATCAAGATAGCATCAAAGATGGCATCTGTGGTAGTTGATTTCAATTGAACATATCGAAGATCAATTTATCAGAATTCTTTATTAGACATGAATCATGTGAAGAAAAGCATAGCTCGCTAGACTGCAGAATATCTTCAACTTACTGAAGGAAATGCAAAACCTTTATATCCTCTAGTCACATGGGTGTTATTTTTATGTCCAGTCGTGGATAAACTTAGGCCCGAACCTAAAGGTCAGCTCCACATCACAGGTACAGATGCTAAACACAGTCATGTCGGACATAAGTTCACGTTTGGGTATGAGTTGGCCCTCCTGAACCAACCAAACAAAACCGAAAATAAACATGCAGGACATAGGTCAACTAGATATGCTTGTTCCATCAGAGTGTGGCCACATCACAGATTCCATCTGTGAACACCAGTGTGTGTGTGTGTGTGTGTGCGTATTTTCACAGCAAAGCTGGAAACACACACATATATATATGTAGTTCTTATGAAAGCAGTAAAAGTGTTGCATTGTTAGAGAATCCTGTAAAAACCTGAATACTGCACCTAAAACTCATAAATGCTTACATTTAATTAAACTTTGTTTTAATACACATCCTGCTTTCAAATTACACTCAGCTCTGTTAACAACTTGGCTTATGATGTAATAATGTCAAGTTAAATCTGGTTTTGTGAAAGCAGGTACAGGAACAGGAAACAGATTATTTCAGATGAAGCCCAACCTGCTGGCAGCAGAAAAACAATGTTTTTAAAGTAACTTAGAAGTTAATATAATTGTAGATTAATTTCATGACCACAAACATCCTTGGTTGCTGCTGTTACTTATTATTAATCTACGATTTGAAGCCAGATGGAATATTTTAAATGACATTTTAAATGTGCTTGGCTCTAGAAGCTGCTCTGTGGGGATGTGCACGTTGACTGGAAACACTCGCACACAACTGAACGCTGCAAACACTGTTTTCTCGCAGGTTTGATTGAATTTGGAGGTCGTGTTGCCTCATTTTATTTTCATTGATCTAAATACAATCTCAACATATAAGAGAATATTTCTCACAAACCTCTAAACACATGTACTACAATAAGAAAATCTAAGCCAAACATTATGCCTAACATGTTGCTTCAGTTGGTTTGTGTCTACTTCTACCACATGTCTCGTGTGTTGTGTCATATGTTTTGTTTTTCATGTTGCTCATATTGTACTATAAACTAATAAAAAGTCAATAAAGACAACTGGTGGTCTACCAGCCCAGTTCCACTAAATGGCATATGACGGAAAGCACAATATGTAAGTAATTCTGCGTGAAATAAAGCCTTTTCTTCTCATTTTAGGCCATGCGGTTTGTACAACGTAAACCCATATACGTGAACATGCTACGCTCGGAGCGAGTGACGTTGTATAAAATGTGCCAAAGACTACTTATGGGGGGCGGGAGGGGACTCTCAACCAGGAGACCGGTGTTCGTGTCCCAAAGAGTTATTTTAGTGAAGTTTGTGTGTTAGCCATAGTTATGTTACATTGTTTACATTTGTCTTAGTTTCCGTTCTTATGTAAAGCGCAACCATGATGTTTTAAGTGTATTTGTTGCTGTTTCTCACCAACGACGTGGTGTAATGTCACACTCTACAAGCCTAAAATTCGTTATGACGCACGAAATGTCGTTCCAATGCGGTGCTATTTATGCACCATCAAAATGAGATCAGGTTTGGTCCAAAAACATGATGGAACCACCAAAGAAAAAACATCAGGGGATCATAAAGTTGAGTGAATCTTTGACTATATTTGCGCAAAAAAAGATTGTAAAACACGACTCAGCTAATGTCAGGAACCGTGTCAGCGTGGCTCTCCGGCTATAAACCTCAGTTACCATATGTGTTTTCGTTAAACCCCGCGGTCTGATCTATCATCACTGCTCTAGGAATGTCCGTTTCTCTGTCTGTTGGCTTTTATTGTTGTCCCTTTACCCCTTTCTTTTTAATAAACATGTAATTTACACTGTGATTGATGGTCTTCCGTGGCTGTTATTAGATTCCCCCTTCCCTTGTTGCTGTGGCCGATGGCGAAACCAGCCAGGCCTCTCAGCCCCGTGGTCCCCATAAAAGTGACGGGCTTAACCGTTAAGGCATCGTTCTACTGAGCAAGTTCCTCTCTGCATCCCCTCCTGTGATTCCCATTACTGCCCTGGACTCCAGGAGCTCGCGTCCCAAAAACCTGTTCACCCCTCCCCTCCCTCCTCCTTTTTGCTCTCCCCCCTCTTTGTTTCTCCAACACATGAAATCTCTATTGTCCATCATTCAAAAACACTCACGATAAAGTTTGTGACGAAGATATAAGGGGGACATACTTGAGTCTAGACTGAGGGAGTGAGACATGTCTGTGGTCGGTAAGCTTCATACTTTAGGCTTGACTACAGTGACGGGGAATGGCTGATATAGTCTGAAATCTCTTCATACCTTTTCCTCGCACCGCTTCATTGATTGTCTTGAGCTAATATCCAGCTTTCCTTTCCTTCTCATTGTGTCGCCACTCAAGTGTATTTTCCCCTTTTTTTTTTCTTTTTTTTTCTCAAGCTGAAACAAATATCTCTGTAGAGCCCACGAGCTATGAACACACATAAGGAATTGTGTTTTGATTTATGTTTCGAATACATTTTTCTAATAAAGAAATTATTATAGTGGCTCGCTTGCTTAAAAGAAAAAGCCTGACTGAAATATTAATTTACTATAATGCTGTTTTTACAGAACCTGCCGACTGATCTGGGTTTCCCTCCAACAGAATCCTAATGACTTCTTCATTCCTCTGGTAGCTCGGGGGTCACGTTTCACTTTCCCCGAACCACACTTTCATACAAATGCTATTTTTACACACTGTCTTATGACGCGATAACATCAGAATAATTTTACCTTCGGGGCTACGTGACAGACATAGAGGCTCCTCTGAGAAAGCCACGGCTTTCAAAGTCCAATAGAGCTCTTGGAGGCTCTGGACGTTACCGCAAACGCATCAGTGGATAAATTATGACCAATAATATCACGGTTCACTACAGTGGTCAGACATCTGCTCAAGCCTGCACCATTTGACTCAATTAGAAGTTAACCTGCGGTCGGGGACATAATTAAGAGGTGGCTTTTCGTTTGATGTCAAATTATGGAAACGAAATTTGATATATTGGATAGATATTTGAGTCTTATAGTCACTTATTGTAACCTCAGTCTTGACTTGAAAAATGAGTTCAGCGTTTGTGTTATGGACGCACATTATTACCACGTTCATATTTTTCATCCCAGCTCAAATACTGTATTACATTACATGTTGTGTATTTAACACGCATACACCTTTATCTACTTGACTACACATTGTCTAAAGCAGGGGTGTCAAACATACGGCTCTAGGGCCTGAAACGGACCAGCCTGCTGACTTCCCGGGGGTCGTGCTGTGCGTGCATCAGAAAATGGCGTCATCACGGCGTTGGCCGTCTTTTGCGAAGACTCCACAAATTGAGGCGGGTCTCGGTTGCGCTCTTCCACATTTTTTTCAACTAGGTCCACGCAATTAGAGCTCTAGACAGGACTGTCAAATAGCTCACTGATAAAGGAACTGTACATTTGTCGGAGGATTTTATGAAGACGGACAATTTGCTTTTAAATGCTTTAGAAACCGGAGGTCTTAAAAATCTACATTGGAGTCACTGTTTTGCAACCAAATCAAATTGTTAATACATATAAGAATACACTTAATATTTGACTTCTTTCTCTACAGGGCTTCGTATAAAGGTCCTAGGCATTATGGAGGCTGGTTTATGGCGTTTTGCAGGAGGCTTGCGCACGAGGTAGCCCACATGCTTACGTACAGGCTACATGACACAAGTCGGTCAAGTGTAGCCTGCTGTTCATGCAGGACGACACAGACACTGCGTTCCAAACATTACTTTACTTTTAGTGCATACTGCTGCTGCCCTTACAAAGTACGTACTGTTGTATGCATTCAATTGGGACATCATACCTTTGTCAAAACATGGCACCTTGAACTTCAACCCGCTTGCTAATATATTGGCAGTGCAGAGGATTGTGGGTCAGAAAAGCTATAAAAGCATGCTGTCTCACATACTGCAAAATACAACTGGATGCAGAAGGACAAGCTGGTAATTTTGCATACTGCTTTTGACATGCTACGTATTAGGACCTACTAAATCTTGGAAAGAGAGGAAAGAAAGGTGGACCATTTCCTATTTCCTTAGAGGTAAATGGGAAGCCAGTGTGCTTGGTGTGTTCCCAGCACCTTTCAGTGCTCAAAGAATATAATATTCGGCGCCACTATCCGACTCATCTTGGCGAAAAAATAGACAAGAACTTGCCAGGATAACTGAGAACAGAGAAGATATAGGAATTGTGTTTGAGGAAACAGAAGTCTGTTTCCGTGGTAGCCGAGAGATCATCGAGACTTCTCAGGCTGTCAACATGTGTTGTAAATGCATTGTTCATTTCTTGTGAATATTTTTTTAAATGTACTTATTAACACTAAAAGAAAGGGAAACATTTGGAGGTTTTTGTTATGTAGATTGTTTTACTGGTCCGGCCAACTTGAGATGAAATTGGGCTGCATGTGGCCCATGAACTAAAACGAGTTTGACACCACTCTTACTAAGACAATCTAACTGTTGTTCTGGAGGTGATAAAGACGGCTTCCTCATGAATGTGGTTCAAAACCACATCGTTTAAAGCACACAAACGCGTCTTTCTCTTCCTGATACAGGGAAGTACTTAAAGACTGAAGTTGTCAGTGATGTGAGCCAGTAGCTCTTCAGTAGCTCAGCTGGACTCTGAAGTCACCATGTTCATCCACTGTGAGCTGCTAACAGTGATACTTGTGCTGACTCTTGATGGCCGAGGTAAGCTTAGTAGTGTTTTTACATCTGTATGTACGATTGTATCTTCAACATCATTCAGGTTGTCATGAGGAACGACATTCCACACTGTGAGACAAACGATGCACGAGGACGGGTCTGTTTTATATCGATCAATTTCAATTACATCGATAACATTAGTGGTTGTCGATGCTCAGTAAAGTTTTGTAATGTACACTCAGTGGCCACTTTATTAGGTTCACCTTTACAATCGATTGCAATACAAACGCTGTGTCATGAAATCATAATGTTCGGTCTTAGAAATGTTTAAATCCAATTATATGTCTGTATTACTGATGGCAAAGGTGGTGTTGTATTGGACTACATTATAAAAAGATGTGTTTCTAATATTCTACTAATATTAGAAAAAACTCAACATATTGCAGTCCAGTGCAACACAACTACTTAAAATCACCCCAATGCTAAAATGTGTAATTTAATTAACACCTGTATGCCATATAATTATAATAATAACTTTAATTATATAGCACAGAGTTTACAAAGTGCTTTGACCAACCAAGCAATGCAAAAACATGGCAATATAACAACTGAAAGCTCAAAAGTGAGGCCTAATAAAAGACACACTGAGGTAAAATTGATAACACTGATAAAACAGTACAATAGATGAAAACATGAAATCAATCGATACGTGAAGAACAAACTTAAGAAATTAAATAAAATGATAACAATGAAGCAGTAAAGCAGCCATCATGAACGCAGACTTTATGGCAGACAAATTGTATTGAATTGCATTAGTTTGTACAGATGTATTAAAGTGTCCGCTGAGTATAATATAAATGTCAACCAAAAAAAATTCCCCAGTTTATGCAGCTGAAATCATCGGAGGTCGTGAGGCTGTGCCGCACAGCAGGCCGTACATGGTTCTTTTGAATCGGCACATGGAGAATGGTGAAACACAATACTGTGGTGGCTTCATTCTGAATGAAGATTTTGTGATGACTGCAGCCCACTGCCAAGCCAAGTCAGTTCAACACCCTCCATCTTTTACCTACCTAATCTCTCTTACCTACTCAATTTAAATACACCAATAAATTATATTATTTGGCAAATATGTTTCATAATAGCTTGAATAATTGTGACAAAAATTCAAGTCTTTATATTTCATTTAAAAAAATTCCATTTCAGGTCCATCATTGTCAGAGGAGGAGTTCACAATATCAAAGAAAGTAATGGAACCCAGAATATATCTGTGGCACAAGAATTTTCACACCAAGACTACAATACAATTGATTACAGAAATGACATAATGCTTCTCAAGGTAAGACAATTCTTTAATTTAAAAGCATCAATAAGCTTTCCTCTATTTATATTATTTAAAAAAGCTCCATTGAACACATCAATCAAATACAGTATGCATGTCGCTGAACAAAAACTAATCAGGGAATGTATTAGACAATAGGTAAATGTGATCAGTGTAAGTGATATTTCAGCTTCATATGTGTTTTTTCCCTCCCTGTTTCTCAAGTTGAGCTCCAAGGCAAAGTTCACCAGTAATGTGGGACCCATTGCTCTCGCAGACAAAAGTGATCGCTCTCTACCAAAATCATGTCTAGTCTCCGGCTGGGGAAAAAATACAGAGCAAAGCACATATTTGTCTGACGTCCTCATGGATGTCAATGTCACACTTCTTGACAACGAGCAGTGTGCTGAGAGAAACTTGTTCTGCTCTGAGGATAAGCCAGGACCGAGGAAAGTACGTATTTTTTGAAACGTAATATGGACAAACAAACGTTGGTCAACTATGATAATCAATTAAATCCCTGTGTGTGTGTGTGTGTGTGTGTGTGTACTTCCAGGGGGACTCTGGTGGCCCATTGGTCTGTGATGGAAAGGCGTACGGTGTGGTGTCCATCTCAGTCCAACCAGAACCAAATCCCACGAAAATCCTTTGTTATTCTAAGATTCCTGACTTCATAGACTGGATCCATTCGACCATGAAACATGCGTTAAAAAAGCCCTGAAACACGTGATGATTGATTAATCAAATACCGGCATTTGAATTCAGTGTTGGCATAGAATTGGACAGCTGATAATTGAGATGCTAATATCACAACTTACGCTATTGCAATAAGAGTGTCAGACCAAAGTCTGGACTTCCTCGCTTTACACAGATTTATAAAAAACGTGCTTCACTTTGATGTTTGATACAATTTAAGTTGTTATTTGCTGAGTTGAGACAAAAGATTTTAAATAAATGTGAATTGGTTCATTTAAGTACATGATTTGTCTTTTTATGGTACAGCTGTTTAGAGGCGATGAACTTGACAATTTCTTTTTGTGATTCCATTTTAGATTAATTGAAACACATTTTTTTCAAGGCCTTTTAAAGAATATGTGTAGAATCGATGCTGTTTAATAGATGGAATATCTATTGATGTTAGATACTGTATCCTGCTCTTTAATACAACATCATATGCATTAAATACGTTACTGCTTTGTGCATCTTCCTATTTGATGAAATTAGAACATTTTGTTTTGAATCAAACAATAAACTGCTGCTTTCTCGCCATGTTCTCTCTGTACCTCTGTGAACTTGTCTGTTTGAGTGTGAATTGAATCAAAACAAACACAACACCGCCTCCTTGTGAACAAAGTGTGTTGATGCAGCAGGAAGAGTTTCACTTCCTAAAGTTACAGCTGGGGCGTTGGGGTTTGAAAGTGATGCCAAGGGGGCCCAAGAGTTGGGATGACTACATGTCGTTTTGAAGTGGGGGCATCTTTCCCTTTAAATGAAACGTATGAATGCTGCACGTCAGCTCACTTAAAACGTCCTTTTGTTTTTAAAGCTCCACACCTACTTTTAAATGAACAGGCTTGTCAATCACCTGCAAATATAAGAATATGATTATTTGTTATTTCACTTCAATTGTGCTGCAGTATGGCTGGTCTTGTCCCTTGTCTAAAACTGGTCCTGGGCGACAGAAACGATGGCTGGTCAATCAGATGCAAGGTCACATCTCATAAAAAAACCTCCTTCATTTGCTAAATGCTCCACCGTCTGAATACACTGTGAATATCTGCAATATTGTTTTTTTTAAATGCGTCATCAGATGAAAGGTCACAGTTTGTTCAAATGGTCCCATTTTAAGTGCATGATAAAGCTGGTTTTGTGTTTTATCACACTTCACTGACAAAATATTGCCCAACTTAAGTCACCTCTTGTGTTCCATGTTCATACATTTAACTTCAGATCTGTCAATTATAATAACTTGCCCTTTGCCGGTCAGGGCAGGAGCTACTTGGTTGAAATGACCTGCGCATTGGCCCATGTCTTCCTGACTTTCTTTTGAGTGTGAACCAGTAGTATTAGGGCCTCAATGTACCACTTAACAAGTCTTTTAATTAACATGTCTTACCGGTCTAAAATCTCGAGGGGCCAAAGGTCCAGTGATTGTCAAATTCAGTACTTTCATAAGAAACTGAGGTGAATGCCATGCAGCGATTCTGGCCCCTAAACATGTACCATGCATATAATTCCCCAGAGAATTAAAGAGATGAGCAACGGTTGATATATATTACTACATCACAACTCGGGCAGAGGATGCGGTTAATGATAATCATCTGTAGTTCCTGTGAAAGCATCTTCCGGAGGCCCAATTGCTTGCCACAAACTTCACCTTGCTTTGACTGTTCGTGGTGCAAGCCTCACATTTGCAAAGGAAAATGAAGAACAATTTTAAGTCAGCCAGGCAGCATTGAGTGCATCAGGACAGCTACTCAGCACTGTCTGAATGGAGCTTAAGTAGACACACTTAATCAGATACCGGTCCTTACGCTTTGACCAATGTGGGGAGTAGAGTCCTCAGGCCACAGATTACCTGTCACACCTACAAGGGCCTTTCATTTCTCACAACCAAGCAATGCCCAGTTACATCTCCCTCTGATGGCCCTCCAGCTTTCCTATTGCAAACCCTGTGGCCACCAGCTCTCTTTCTCTCGAACCACTCTTTAAACTCCTTCAGCCCATCCATCTGCAAAACCACTAGTCCTAGAAAGCTCTTAACATACTTAATGCATTAGCATGCACGTTCTAGGGAACTCGCACATGTAGAATTCGCTTTAGCCTTTACCGACATCAAACCCCCTCATCCGATTGGTCTCCCTTCATCAACTCGACCTACAACCTGTCTCAGCATGCAGGTCTGGCTGACATTCCCACTTCTGATTCCCTCATATTCCATCTCAAGCAAAGTGTCCAGCTCAAATTCACCCAAATTCATATCTGAGTCCTTTCGAACCCATCGCAAATGATGTAGACTCCACAAAAAAACGCTCCGCTTTTTGGGACAGTGTTTTTGTCCCAGAGTCAAGAAAAGGCGTGACAAGCTTTTGGTTTGTTTCATCAACATTTTCGTCAGGTTCTCTCTAGGGCAGGAATAATGCCAGGACTACGCTGTAGTCAATCTTTAATAATTGCAATCCCCAATCCCTATCACGAGTGGGTTTCCCACGTAAAACAAATCTCAAGGACTGCCTTTTTTCACCTACGTAACATTTAAAAAATCAGGCACATCTTGTCTCAAAGCGATGCAGAAAAATTACTTCACGCATTTGTTACTTCTAGACTAGACTACTTCAATTCCTTACTATCAGGCTGCTCTAATAGGTCTCCTAATGCTCTCCAGTTGATCCAGAATTCTGCAGCTCGTGTACAAACAAAAACTAAGTGAAGAGATTATATTACGTCTGTATTATTTTCTCTGCACTGGCTCCCTGTAAAATCCAGAATCAAATTTAAAATCCTTGTACTCACCTACAAAGCCTTAATTGGTGAGAAACCATCATATCTTAAGGAGCTTATAGTACCATATTACCCTACTAGAGAGCTGCGCTCACTGAATGCGAGGCTACTTGTGGTTCCTAGAGTCTTAAAAAGTAGGATGGGAGCCAGAGCCTTCAGTTATCAAGCTCCTCTTCTATGGAACCAGCTTTCACTTTCAGTCCGGGGGGCAGACACAGTGACCACATTTAAGAGTAGACTTAAGACTTTCCTCTTTGATGGCGCTTATAGTTCGTGCTGGCTCAGGTTTGCCCTGGTCCAGCACCTAGACATGCTGCTATAGGCCTAGACTGCTGGGGGACATCTTGGTCTTGCCTCCTGCCTCCTGCCGTGGCCGTGCTGACGCCCACCCTTCTCTATCTCCTTCTGTATGAATTCATGTCCCATTAATGCAGATTACTAACTTTGCTCCTTCTCCGGAGTCTTTGTGCTTTCCCGCCTCACAGGGTTCTATGGATCGTGGCTACATCTGGACCCTGGTCCTGCCTGTTGCTGTGGTCCTGCCCGACACCTACTGCTATTATCATTGTTATTGTTAGTTGCATTGCTATTAGTATTGCCAATACCATTACTGCTTCTATTATCATGATTATGATACTATATTTAATATATATACTACTATAGCCACTGTTGCTGTTATTTTTGGTAGTTGTAACTTTTTCATCATGCCTACTACTCTCATTATATGAATAATTTCTGTCGTATGCATTGAATGTGTTGTAACTCTGTTGTGTTGTTCATTCTGTACACATGACATCTATTGTACTTTTGTCCATCCGGGGAGAGGGATCCTCCTCTGTTGCTCTCCCGAAAGTTTCTTCCTTATTTCTCCCCGTTAAAATTTTTTTTTGGGGGAGTTTTTCCTGAACCGATGAGAGGTTCTGGGACAGAGGATGTCGTATGTGTACAGATTGTAAAGCCCTCTGAGGCAAATTTGTAATTTGTGATTTGGGCTATATTAAATAAATTGAATTGAATTGAATATTGCTAGTATATTATACTACTACTATTATAATAGGCCCTTCATTCACTCACCTGCTATACCAGTAAACTAATCTGCATTAAATGGCGTGGTCTTCGTCAGATTAGACAGTTAAGGCCCCAGGATCCTTTCGGGTCCTTACGTACAGGCTACATGACACAAGTCAGTCAAGTGTAGCCTACTGTTCAATCAGGACGACACACACACTGCCTTCCAAATCGCGCACATTTTCTTTGTTGCTTTTAGTGCATACTACAGCAGCCCTTACAAAGTACGTACTGTTGTATGCATTCAATTGGGACATCATAACTTTGTCAAAACATGACTACGTATTAGGACCTACTAAATCTTTCTCTGGGTTTTCTAAGAAAAGTGGACCATTTCCTATTTCCTTAGAGGTAAATGGGAAGCCAGTGTGCTTGGTGTGTTCACAGCACCTTTCAGTGCTCAAAGAATATAATATTCGGCGCCACTATCCGACTCATCTCGGCGAAAAAATAGACAAGAACTTGCCAGGATAACTGAGAACAGAGAAGATATAGGAATTGTGTTTGAGGAAACAGAAGTCTCTTTCCGTGGTAGCCGAGAGATCATCGAGACTTCTCAGGCTGTCAACATGTGTTGTAAATGGATTATTCATTTTTTGTGAATATTTTTTTAAATGTACTTATTAACACTAAAAGAAAGGGAAACATTTGGAGGTTTTTGTTATGTAGATTGTTTTACTGGTCCGGCCAGCTTGAGATGAAATTGGGCTGCATGTGGCCCATGAACTAAAACGAGTTCTACACCACTCGTACTAAGACAATCTAATTGTTGTTCTGGAGGTGATAAAGACGCCTTCCTCATGAATGTGGTTCAAAACCACATCGTTTGCAGATGTAAATCACACAAACGCGTCTTTCTCTTCCTGATACAGGGAAGTACTTAAAGACTGAAGTTGTCAGTGATGTGAGCCAGTAGCTCTTCAGTAGCTCAGCTGGACTCTGAAGTCACCATGTTCATCCACTGTGAGCTGCTAACAGTGATACTTGTGCTGACTCTTGATGGCCGAGGTAAGCTTAGTAGTGTTTTTACATCTGTATGTACGATTGTATCTTCAACATCATTCAGGTTGTCATGAGGAACGACATTCTACACTGTGGGACAAACGATGCACGAGGACGGGTCTGTTTTATATCGATCAATTTCAATTACATCGATAACATTAGTGGTCGTCGATGCTCAGTAAAGTTTTGTAATGTACACTCAGTGGCCACTTTATTAGGTTCACCTTTACAATCGATTGCAATACAAACGCTGTGTCATGAAATCATAATGTTCGGTCTTAGAAATGTTTAAATCCAATTATATGTCTGTATTACTGATGGCAAAGGTGGTGTTGTATTGGACTACATTATAAAGAGATGTGTTTCTAATATTCTACTAATATTAGAAAAACCTCAACATAGATATATATATATATATATATATATATTTATAGCAGTCCAGTGCAACACAACAACTTAAAATCACCCCAATGCTAAAACTTGTAATTTAATTAACACCTGTATGCCAGTGTCAAAAAGACCTGGTGTTATAATAATAATAATAATAATAATAACTTTAATTATATAGCACAGAGTTTACAAAGTGCTTTGACCAACCAAGCAATGCAAAAACATGGCAATATAACAACTGAAAGCTCAAAAGTGAGGCCTAATAAAAGACACACTGAGGTAAAATTGAAACACTGATAAAACAGTACAATAGATGAAAACATAAAATCAATCGATACGTTAAGAACAAATTAAGGAATTAAATAAAATGATAAAGTAAAGCAGTCATCATGAATGCAGACTTTATGGCAGAGCAATTGTATTGAATTGCATTAGTTTGTACAGATGTATATAATAAAGTGTCCGCTGAGTATAATATAAATGTCAAAAATAAAATAAATTCCCCAGTTTATGCAGCTGAAATCATCGGAGGTCGTGAGGCTGTGCCGCACAGCAGGCCGTACATGGTTGTTTTGAATCGGCACATGGAGAATGGTGAAACACAATACTGTGGTGGCTTCATTCTGAATGAAGATTTTGTGATGACTGCAGCCCACTGCCAAGCCAAGTCAGTTCAACACCCTCCATATTTTACCTACCTAATCTCTCTTACCTACTCAATTTAAATACACCAATAAATTATATTATTTGGCAAATATGTTTCATAATGGCTTGAATAGTTGTGACAAAAATTCAAGTCTTAATATTTGATATAAAAAATGTATTCTTAAATTTAAATAAATTCCATTTAACTTTGCCATTTCAGGTCCTTCGTTGTCATAGTAGGAGTTCACAGTCTCCTAAAAAGTAATGGAAACCCGCGTATATCTGTGGCACAAACATTTCCACACAAAGACTACAATGCTACTAATTACAGAAATGACATAATGCTTCTCAAGGTAAGACATTTTTTTTATTTAAAAGCAGCAATAAGTTTTCCTCTATTTATATTATTTTAAAAAGCTCTATTGAACACATCAATCAAATACAGTATGCATGTCGCTGAACAAAAACTAATCAGGGAATGTATTAGACAATAGGTAAATGTGATCAGTGTAAGTGATATTTCAGCTTCATATGTGTTTTTTCCCTCCCTGTTTCTCAAGTTGAGCTCCAAGGCAAAGTTCACCAGTAATGTGGGACCCATTGCTCTCGCAGACAAAAGTGATCGCTCTCTACCGAAATCATGTCTAGTCTCCGGCTGGGGAACAAATGCCGACCAAAGCACATATTTGTCTGACGTCCTCAGGGATGTCAATGTCACACTTCTTGACAACGAGCAGTGTGCTAAGAGAAACTTGTTCTGCTCTGAGGATAAGCCAGGACCGAGGAAAGTACGTATTTTTTGTAACGTAACATGAACAAACAAACGTTGGTCAACTATGATAATCAATTAAATCCCTGTGTGTGTGTGTGTGTGTGTGTGTGTGTGTGTGTGTGTGCGTGTGTGTGTGTGTGTGTGTACTTCCAGGGGGACTCTGGTGGCCCATTGGTCTGTGATGGAAAGGCGTACGGTGTGGTGTCCGTCTCATTCCAACCAGAACCAAATGCCACGAAAATCCTTTGTTATTCTAAGATTCCTGACTCCATAGACTGGATCCATTCGACCATGAAACATGCGTTAAAAAAGCCCTGAAACACGTGATGATTGATTGATCAAATACCGGCATTTGAATTCACTGTTGGCATAGAATGACCGGCTGATAATTGAGATGCTAATATCACAAAGTCTGGACTTCCTCACGTTACAAAAATGTATAAAAAACGTGCTTCACTTTGATGTTTGATACAATTTAAGTTTTTATTTGTTGAGTTGAGACAAAAGATTTTTTAGTAAATGTGAATTGGTTCATTTAAGTACATGATTTGTCTTTTTATGGTACAGCTGTTTAGAGGCGATGAACCTGATCATTTTTTTTTTTTTTTTATTCCATTCAAGATTAATTGAAACAATTTTTTTCAAGGCCTTTTAAAAAATATGTGTAGACTCAATGCTGTTTAATAGATGGAATATCTATTGGTGTTAGATACTGTATCCTGCTCTTTAATACAACATCATATGCATTAAATATGTTACTGCTTTGTGCATCTTCCTATTTGATGAAATTAGAACATTTTGTTTTGAATCAAACAATAAACTGCTGCTTTCTCGCCATGTTCTCTCTGTACCTCTGTGAACTTGTCTGTTTGAGTGTGAATTGAATCAAAACAAACACAACACCGCCTCCTTGTGAACAAAGTGTGTTGATGCAGCAGGAAGAGTTTCACTTCCTAAAGTTACAGCTGGGGCGTTGGGGTTTGAAAGTGATGCCAAGGGGGCCCAAGAGTTGGGATGACTACATGTCGTTTTGAAGTGGGGGCATCTTTCCCTTTAAATGAAACGTATGAATGCTGCACGTCAGCTCACTTAAAACGTCCTTTTGTTTTTAAAGCTCCACACCTACTTTTAAATGAACAGGCTTGTCAATCACCTGCAAATATAAGAATATGATTATTTGTTATTTCACTTCAATTGTGCTGCAGTATGGCTGGTCTTGTCCCTTGTCTAAAACTGGTCCTGGGCGACAGAAACGATGGCTGGTCAATCAGATGCAAGGTCACATCTCATAAAAAAACCTCCTTCATTTGCTAAATGCTCCACCGTCTGAATACACTGTGAATATCTGCAATATTGTTTTTTTTAAATGCGTCATCAGATGAAAGGTCACAGTTTGTTCAAATGGTCCCATTTTAAGTGCATGATAAAGCTGGTTTTGTGTTTTATCACAATTCACTTTTTTGTTATTCCACAGTAAACAAAACCCAGCAGATTTTTTATTTTTTTGCCCAACTTAAGTCACCTCTTGTGTTCCATGTTCATACATTTAACTTCAGATCTGTCAATTATAATAACTTGCCCTTTGCCGGTCAGGGCAGGAGCTACTTGGTTGAAATGACCTGCGCATTGGCCCATGTCTTCCTGACTTTCTTTTGAGTGTGAACCAGTAGTATTAGGGCCTCAATGTACCACTTAACAAGTCTTTTAATTAACATGTCTTACCGGTCTAAAATCTCGAGGGGCCAAAGGTCCAGTGATTGTCAAATTCAGTACTTTCATAAGAAACTGAGGTGAATGCCATGCAGCGATTCTGGCCCCTAAACATGTACCATGCATATAATTCCCCAGAGAATTAAAGAGATGAGCAACGGTTGATATATATTACTACATCACAACTCGGGCAGAGGATGCGGTTAATGATAATCATCTGTAGTTCCTGTGAAAGCATCTTCCGGAGGCCCAATTGCTTGCCACAAACTTCACCTTGCTTTGACTGTTCGTGGTGCAAGCCTCACATTTGCAAAGGAAAATGAAGAACAATTTTAAGTCAGCCAGGCAGCATTGAGTGCATCAGGACAGCTACTCAGCACTGTCTGAATGGAGCTTAAGTAGACACACTTAATCAGATACCGGTCCTTACGCTTTGACCAATGTGGGGAGTAGAGTCCTCAGGCCACAGATTACCTGTCACACCTACAAGGGCCTTTCATGTCTCACAACCAAGCAATGCCCAGTTACATCTCCCTCTGATGGCCCTCCAGCTTTCCTATTGCAAACCCTGTGGCCACCAGCTCTCTTTCTCTCGAACCACTCTTTAAACTCCTTCAGCCCATCCATCTGCAAAACCACTAGTCCTAGAAAGCTCTTAACATACTTAATGCATTAGCATGCACGTTCTAGGGAACTCGCACATGTAGAATTCGCTTTAGCCTTTACCGACATCAAACCCCCTCATCCGATTGGTCTCCCTTCATCAACTCGACCTACAACCTGTCTCAGCATGCAGGTCTGGCTGACATTCCCACTTCTGATTCCCTCATATTCCATCTCAAGCAAAGTGTCCAGCTCAAATTCACCCAAATTCATATCTGAGTCCTTTCGAACCCATCGCAAATGATGTAGACTCCACAAAAAAACGCTCCGCTTTTTGGGACAGTGTTTTTGTCCCAGAGTCAAGAAAAGGTGTAACAAGCTTTTGGTTTGTTTCATCAACATTTTCGTCAGGTTCTCTCTAGGGCAGGAATAATGCCAGGACTACGCTGTAGTCAATCTTTAATAATTGCAATCCCCAATCCCTATCACGAGTGGGTTTCCCACGTAAAACAAATCTCAAGGACTGCCTTTTTTCACCTACGTAACATTTAAAAAATCAGGCACATCTTGTCTCAAAGCGATGCAGAAAAATTACTTCACGCATTTGTTACTTCTAGACTAGACTACTTCAATTCCTTACTATCAGGCTGCTCTAATAGGTCTCCTAATGCTCTCCAGTTGATCCAGAATTCTGCAGCTCGTGTACAAACAAAAACTAAGTGAAGAGATTATATTACGTCTGTATTATTTTCTCTGCACTGGCTCCCTGTAAAATCCAGAATCAAATTTAAAATCCTTGTACTCACCTACAAAGCCTTAATTGGTGAGAAACCATCATATCTTAAGGAGCTTATAGTACCATATTACCCTACTAGAGAGCTGCGCTCACTGAATGCGAGGCTACTTGTGGTTCCTAGAGTCTTAAAAAGTAGGATGGGAGCCAGAGCCTTCAGTTATCAAGCTCCTCTTCTATGGAACCAGCTTTCACTTTCAGTCCGGGGGGCAGACACAGTGACCACATTTAAGAGTAGACTTAAGACTTTCCTCTTTGATGGCGCTTATAGTTCGTGCTGGCTCAGGTTTGCCCTGGTCCAGCACCTAGACATGCTGCTATAGGCCTAGACTGCTGGGGGACATCTTGGTCTTGCCTCCTGCCTCCTGCCGTGGCCGTGCTGACGCCCACCCTTCTCTATCTCCTTCTGTATGAATTCATGTCCCATTAATGCAGATTACTAACTTTGCTCCTTCTCCGGAGTCTTTGTGCTTTCCCGCCTCACAGGGTTCTATGGATCGTGGCTACATCTGGACCCTGGTCCTGCCTGTTGCTGTGGTCCTGCCCGACACCTACTGCTATTATCATTGTTATTGTTAGTTGCATTGCTATTAGTATTGCCAATACCATTACTGCTTCTATTATCATGATTATGATACTATATTTAATATATATACTACTATAGCCACTGTTGCTGTTATTTTTGGTAGTTGTAACTTTTTCATCATGCCTACTACTCTCATTATATGAATAATTTCTGTCGTATGCATTGAATGTGTTGTAACTCTGTTGTGTTGTTCATTCTGTACACATGACATCTATTGTACTTTTGTCCATCCGGGGAGAGGGATCCTCCTCTGTTGCTCTCCCGAAAGTTTCTTCCTTATTTCTCCCCGTTAAAATTTTTTTTTGGGGGAGTTTTTCCTGAACCGATGAGAGGTTCTGGGACAGAGGATGTCGTATGTGTACAGATTGTAAAGCCCTCTGAGGCAAATTTGTAATTTGTGATTTGGGCTATATTAAATAAATTGAATTGAATTGAATATTGCTAGTATATTATACTACTACTATTATAATAGGCCCTTCATTCACTCACCTGCCATACCAGTAAACTAATCTGCATTAAATGGCGTGGTCTTCGTCAGATTAGACAGTTAAGGCCCCAGGATCCTTTCGGGTCCTTACGTACAGGCTACGTGACACAAGTCAGTCAAGTGTAGCCTACTGTTCAATCAGGACGACACACACACTGCCTTCCAAATCGCGCACATTTTCTTTGTTGCATTTAGTGCATACTACAGCAGCCCTTACAAAGTACGTACTGTTGTATGCATTCAATTGGGACATCATAACTTTGTCAAAACATGACTACGTATTAGGACCTACTAAATCTTTCTCTGGGTTTTCTAAGAAAAGTGGACCATTTCCTATTTCCTTAGAGGTAAATGGGAAGCCAGTGTGCTTGGTGTGTTCACAGCACCTTTCAGTGCTCAAAGAATATAATATTCGGCGCCACTATCCGACTCATCTTGGCGAAAAAATAGACAAGAACTTGCCAGGATAACTGAGAACAGAGAAGATATAGGAATTGTGTTTGAGGAAACAGAAGTCTCTTTCCGTGGTAGCCGAGAGATCATCGAGACTTCTCAGGCTGTCAACATGTGTTGTAAATGGATTATTCATTTTTTGTGAATATTTTTTTAAATGTACTTATTAACACTAAAAGAAAGGGAAACATTTGGAGGTTTTTGTTATGTAGATTGTTTTACTGGTCCGGCCAACTTGAGATGAAATTGGGCTGCATGTGGCCCATGAACTAAAACGAGTTCGACACCACTCTTACTAAGACAATCTAACTGTTGTTCTGGAGGTGATAAAGACGGCTTCCTCATGAATGTGGTTCAAAACCACATCGTTTAAATCACACAAACGCGTCTTTCTCTTCCTGATACAGGGAAGTACTTAAAGACTGAAGTTGTCAGTGATGTGAGCCAGTAGCTCTTCAGTAGCTCAGCTGGACTCTGAAGTCACCATGTTCATCCACTGTGAGCTGCTAACAGTGATACTTGTGCTGACTCTTGATGGCCGAGGTAAGCTTAGTAGTGTTTTTACATCTGTATGTACGATTGTATCTTCAACATCATTCAGGTTGTCATGAGGAACGACATTCCACACTGTGAGACAAACGATGCACGAGGACGGGTCTGTTTTATATCGATCAATTTCAATTACATCGATAACATTAGTGGTCGTCGATGCTCAGTAAAGTTTTGTAATGTACACTCAGTGGCCACTTTATTAGGTTCACCTTTACAATCGATTGCAATACAAACGCTGTGTCATGAAATCATAATGTTCGGTCTTAGAAATGTTTAAATCCAATTATATGTCTGTATTACTGATGGCAAAGGTGGTGTTGTATTGGACTACATTATAAAGAGATGTGTTTCTAATATTCTACTAATATTAGAAAAACCTCAACATAGATATATATATATATATATATATATATTTATAGCAGTCCAGTGCAACACAACAACTTAAAATCACCCCAATGCTAAAACTTGTAATTTAATTAACACCTGTATGCCAGTGTCAAAAAGACCTGGTGTTATAATAATAATAATAATAATAATAACTTTAATTATATAGCACAGAGTTTACAAAGTGCTTTGACCAACCAAGCAATGCAAAAACATGGCAATATAACAACTGAAAGCTCAAAAGTGAGGCCTAATAAAAGACACACTGAGGTAAAATTGAAACACTGATAAAACAGTACAATAGATGAAAACATAAAATCAATCGATACGTTAAGAACAAATTAAGGAATTAAATAAAATGATAAAGTAAAGCAGTCATCATGAATGCAGACTTTATGGCAGAGCAATTGTATTGAATTGCATTAGTTTGTACAGATGTATATAATAAAGTGTCCGCTGAGTATAATATAAATGTCAAAAATAAAATAAATTCCCCAGTTTATGCAGCTGAAATCATCGGAGGTCGTGAGGCTGTGCCGCACAGCAGGCCGTACATGGTTGTTTTGAATCGGCACATGGAGAATGGTGAAACACAATACTGTGGTGGCTTCATTCTGAATGAAGATTTTGTGATGACTGCAGCCCACTGCCAAGCCAAGTCAGTTCAACACCCTCCATCTTTTACCTACCTAATCTCTCTTACCTACTCAATTTAAATACACCAATAAATTATATTATTTGGCAAATATGTTTCATAATGGCTTGAATAGTTGTGACAAAAATTCAAGTCTTAATATTTGATATAAAAAATGTATTCTTAAATTTAAATAAATTCCATTTAACTTTGCCATTTCAGGTCCTTCGTTGTCATAGTAGGAGTTCACAGTCTCCTAAAAAGTAATGGAAACCCGCGTATATCTGTGGCACAAACATTTCCACACAAAGACTACAATGCTACTAATTACAGAAATGACATAATGCTTCTCAAGGTAAGACATTTTTTTTATTTAAAAGCAGCAATAAGTTTTCCTCTATTTATATTATTTTAAAAAGCTCTATTGAACACATCAATCAAATACAGTATGCATGTCGCTGAACAAAAACTAATCAGGGAATGTATTAGACAATAGGTAAATGTGATCAGTGTAAGTGATATTTCAGCTTCATATGTGTTTTTTCCCTCCCTGTTTCTCAAGTTGAGCTCCAAGGCAAAGTTCACCAGTAATGTGGGACCCATTGCTCTCGCAGACAAAAGTGATCGCTCTCTACCGAAATCATGTCTAGTCTCCGGCTGGGGAACAAATGCCGACCAAAGCACATATTTGTCTGACGTCCTCAGGGATGTCAATGTCACACTTCTTGACAACGAGCAGTGTGCTGAGAGAAACTTGTTCTGCTCTGAGGATAAGCCAGGACCGAGGAAAGTACGTATTTTTTGTAACGTAACATGAACAAACAAACGTTGGTCAACTATGATAATCAATTAAATCCCTGTGTGTGTGTGTGTGTGTGTGTGTGTGTGTGTGTGTGTGCGTGTGTGTGTGTGTGTGTGTACTTCCAGGGGGACTCTGGTGGCCCATTGGTCTGTGATGGAAAGGCGTACGGTGTGGTGTCCGTCTCATTCCAACCAGAACCAAATGCCACGAAAATCCTTTGTTATTCTAAGATTCCTGACTCCATAGACTGGATCCATTCGACCATGAAACATGCGTTAAAAAAGCCCTGAAACACGTGATGATTGATTGATCAAATACCGGCATTTGAATTCACTGTTGGCATAGAATGACCGGCTGATAATTGAGATGCTAATATCACAAAGTCTGGACTTCCTCACGTTACAAAAATGTATAAAAAACGTGCTTCACTTTGATGTTTGATACAATTTAAGTTTTTATTTGTTGAGTTGAGACAAAAGATTTTTTAGTAAATGTGAATTGGTTCATTTAAGTACATGATTTGTCTTTTTATGGTACAGCTGTTTAGAGGCGATGAACCTGATCATTTTTTTTTTTTTTTTATTCCATTCAAGATTAATTGAAACAATTTTTTTCAAGGCCTTTTAAAAAATATGTGTAGACTCAATGCTGTTTAATAGATGGAATATCTATTGGTGTTAGATACTGTATCCTGCTCTTTAATACAACATCATATGCATTAAATATGTTACTGCTTTGTGCATCTTCCTATTTGATGAAATTAGAACATTTTGTTTTGAATCAAACAATAAACTGCTGCTTTCTCGCCATGTTCTCTCTGTACCTCTGTGAACTTGTCTGTTTGAGTGTGAATTGAATCAAAACAAACACAACACCGCCTCCTTGTGAACAAAGTGTGTTGATGCAGCAGGAAGAGTTTCACTTCCTAAAGTTACAGCTTGAGCGTTGGGGTTTGAAAGTGATGCCAAGGGGGCCCGAGAGTTGGGATGACTACATGGCGTTTTGAAGTGGGGGCATCTTTCCCTTTAAATGAAACGTATGAATGCTGCACGTCAGCTCACTTAAAACGTCCTTTTGTTTTTAAAGCTCCACACCTACTTTTAAATGAACAGGCTTGTCAATCACCTGCAAATATAAGAATATGATTATTTGTTATTTCACTTCAATTGTGCTGCAGTATGGCTGGTCTTGTCCGTTGTCTAAAACTGGTCCTGGGCGACAGAAACGATGGCTGGTCAATCAGATGCAAGGTCACATCTCATAAAAAAACCTCCTTCATTTGCTAAATGCTCCACCGTCTGAATACACTGTGAATATCTGCAATATTGTTTTTTTTAAATGCGTCATCAGATGAAAGGTCACAGTTTGTTCAAATGGTCCCATTTTAAGTGCATGATAAAGCTGGTTTTGTGTTTTATCACAATTCACTTTTTTGTTATTCCACAGTAAACAAAACCCAGCAGATTTTTTATTTTTTTGCCCAACTTAAGTCACCTCTTGTGTTCCATGTTCATACATTTAACTTCAGATCTGTCAATTATAATAACTTGCCCTTTGCCGGTCAGGGCAGGAGCTACTTGGTTGAAATGACCTGCGCATTGGCCCATGTCTTCCTGACTTTCTTTTGAGTGTGAACCAGTAGTATTAGGGCCTCAATGTACCACTTAACAAGTCTTTTAATTAACATGTCTTACCGGTCTAAAATCTCGAGGGGCCAAAGGTCCAGTGATTGTCAAATTCAGTACTTTCATAAGAAACTGAGGTGAATGCCATGCAGCGATTCTGGCCCCTAAACATGTACCATGCATATAATTCCCCAGAGAATTAAAGAGATGAGCAACGGTTGATATAAATTACTACATCACAACTCGGGCAGAGGATGCGGTTAATGATAATCATCTGTAGTTCCTGTGAAAGCATCTTCCGGAGGCCCAATTGCTTGCCACAAACTTCACCTTGCTTTGACTGTTCGTGGTGCAAGCCTCACATTTGCAAAGGAAAATGAAGAACAATTTTAAGTCAGCCAGGCAGCATTGAGTGCATCAGGACAGCTACTCAGCACTGTCTGAATGGAGCTTAAGTAGACACACTTAATCAGATACCGGTCCTTACGCTTTGACCAATGTGGGGAGTAGAGTCCTCAGGCCACAGATTACCTGTCACACCTACAAGGGCCTTTCATGTCTCACAACCAAGCAATGCCCAGTTACATCTCCCTCTGATGGCCCTCCAGCTTTCCTATTGCAAACCCTGTGGCCACCAGCTCTCTTTCTCTCGAACCACTCTTTAAACTCCTTCAGCCCATCCATCTGCAAAACCACTAGTCCTAGAAAGCTCTTAACATACTTAATGCATTAGCATGCACGTTCTAGGGAACTCGCACATGTAGAATTCGCTTTAGCCTTTACCGACATCAAACCCCCTCATCCGATTGGTCTCCCTTCATCAACTCGACCTACAACCTGTCTCAGCATGCAGGTCTGGCTGACATTCCCACTTCTGATTCCCTCATATTCCATCTCAAGCAAAGTGTCCAGCTCAAATTCACCCAAATTCATATCTGAGTCCTTTCGAACCCATCGCAAATGATGTAGACTCCACAAAAAAACGCTCCGCTTTTTGGGACAGTGTTTTTGTCCCAGAGTCAAGAAAAGGTGTAACAAGCTTTTGGTTTGTTTCATCAACATTTTCGTCAGGTTCTCTCTAGGGCAGGAATAATGCCAGGACTACGCTGTAGTCAATCTTTAATAATTGCAATCCCCAATCCCTATCACGAGTGGGTTTCCCACGTAAAACAAATCTCAAGGACTGCCTTTTTTCACCTACGTAACATTTAAAAAATCAGGCACATCTTGTCTCAAAGCGATGCAGAAAAATTACTTCACGCATTTGTTACTTCTAGACTAGACTACTTCAATTCCTTACTATCAGGCTGCTCTAATAGGTCTCCTAATGCTCTCCAGTTGATCCAGAATTCTGCAGCTCGTGTACAAACAAAAACTAAGTGAAGAGATTATATTACGTCTGTATTATTTTCTCTGCACTGGCTCCCTGTAAAATCCAGAATCAAATTTAAAATCCTTGTACTCACCTACAAAGCCTTAATTGGTGAGAAACCATCATATCTTAAGGAGCTTATAGTACCATATTACCCTACTAGAGAGCTGCGCTCATTGAATGCGAGGCTACTTGTGGTTCCTAGAGTCTTAAAAAGTAGGATGGGAGCCAGAGCCTTCAGTTATCAAGCTCCTCTTCTATGGAACCAGCTTTCACTTTCAGTCCGGGGGGCAGACACAGTGACCACATTTAAGAGTAGACTTAAGACTTTCCTCTTTGATGGCGCTTATAGTTCGTGCTGGCTCAGGTTTGCCCTGGTCCAGCACCTAGACATGCTGCTATAGGCCTAGACTGCTGGGGGACATCTTGGTCTTGCCTCCTGCCTCCTGCCGTGGCCGTGCTGACGCCCACCCTTCTCTATCTCCTTCTGTATGAATTCATGTCCCATTAATGCAGATTACTAACTTTGCTCCTTCTCCGGAGTCTTTGTGCTTTCCCGCCTCACAGGGTTCTATGGATCGTGGCTACATCTGGACCCTGGTCCTGCCTGTTGCTGTGGTCCTGCCCGACACCTACTGCTATTATCATTGTTATTGTTAGTTGCATTGCTATTAGTATTGCCAATACCATTACTGCTTCTATTATCATGATTATGATACTATATTTAATATATATACTACTATAGCCACTGTTGCTGTTATTTTTGGTAGTTGTAACTTTTTCATCATGCCTACTACTCTCATTATATGAATAATTTCTGTCGTATGCATTGAATGTGTTGTAACTCTGTTGTGTTGTTCATTCTGTACACATGACATCTATTGTACTTTTGTCCATCCGGGGAGAGGGATCCTCCTCTGTTGCTCTCCCGAAAGTGTCTTCCTTATTTCTCCCCGTTAAAATTTTTTTTTGGGGGAGTTTTTCCTGAACCGATGAGAGGTTCTGGGACAGAGGATGTCGTATGTGTACAGATTGTAAAGCCCTCTGAGGCAAATTTGTAATTTGTGATTTGGGCTATATTAAATAAATTGAATTGAATTGAATATTGCTAGTATATTATACTACTACTATTATAATAGGCCCTTCATTCACTCACCTGCCATACCAGTAAACTAATCTGCATTAAATGGCGTGGTCTTCGTCAGATTAGACAGTTAAGGCCCCAGGATCCTTTCGGGTCCTTACATACAGGCTACGTGACACAAGTCAGTCAAGTGTAGCCTACTGTTCAATCAGGACGACACACACACTGCCTTCCAAATCGCGCACATTTTCTTTGTTGCATTTAGTGCATACTACAGCAGCCCTTACAAAGTACGTACTGTTGTATGCATTCAATTGGGACATCATAACTTTGTCAAAACATGACTACGTATTAGGACCTACTAAATCTTTCTCTGGGTTTTCTAAGAAAAGTGGACCATTTCCTATTTCCTTAGAGGTAAATGGGAAGCCAGTGTGCTTGGTGTGTTCACAGCACCTTTCAGTGCTCAAAGAATATAATATTCGGCGCCACTATCCGACTCATCTTGGCGAAAAAATAGACAAGAACTTGCCAGGATAACTGAGAACAGAGAAGATATAGGAATTGTGTTTGAGGAAACAGAAGTCTGTTTCCGTGGTAGCCGAGAGATCATCGAGACTTCTCAGGCTGTCAACATGTGTTGTAAATGCATTGTTCATTTCTTGTGAATATTTTTTTAAATGTACTTATTAACACTAAAAGAAAGGGAAACATTTGGAGGTTTTTGTTATGTAGATTGTTTTACTGGTCCGGCCAACTTGAGATGAAATTGTGCTGCATGTGGCCCATGAACTAAAACGAGTTTGACACCACTCTTACTAAGACAATCTAACTGTTGTTCTGGAGGTGATAAAGACGGCTTCCTCATGAATGTGGTTCAAAACCACATCGTTTAAAGCACACAAACGCGTCTTTCTCTTCCTGATACAGGGAAGTACTTAAAGACTGAAGTTGTCAGTGATGTGAGCCAGTAGCTCTTCAGTAGCTCAGCTGGACTCTGAAGTCACCATGTTCATCCACTGTGAGCTGCTAACAGTGATACTTGTGCTGACTCTTGATGGCCGAGGTAAGCTTAGTAGTGTTTTTACATCTGTATGTACGATTGTATCTTCAACATCATTCAGGTTGTCATGAGGAACGACATTCCACACTGTGAGACAAACGATGCACGAGGACGGGTCTGTTTTATATCGATCAATTTCAATTACATCGATAACATTAGTGGTTGTCGATGCTCAGTAAAGTTTTGTAATGTACACTCAGTGGCCACTTTATTAGGTTCACCTTTACAATCGATTGCAATACAAACGCTGTGTCATGAAATCATAATGTTCGGTCTTAGAAATGTTTAAATCCAATTATATGTCTGTATTACTGATGGCAAAGGTGGTGTTGTATTGGACTACATTATAAAAAGATGTGTTTCTAATATTCTACTAATATTAGAAAAAACTCAACATATTGCAGTCCAGTGCAACACAACTACTTAAAATCACCCCAATGCTAAAATGTGTAATTTAATTAACACCTGTATGCCATATAATTATAATAATAACTTTAATTATATAGCACAGAGTTTACAAAGTGCTTTGACCAACCAAGCAACGCAAAAACATGGCAATATAACAACTGAAAGCTCAAAAGTGAGGCCTAATAAAAGACACACTGAGGTAAAATTGATAACACTGATAAAACAGTACAATAGATGAAAACATGAAATCAATCGATACGTTAAGAACAAATTAAGGAATTAAATAAAATGATAATGGAGTAAAGCAGTCATCATGAATGCAGACTTTATGGCAGAGAAATTGTATTGAATTGCATTAGTTTGTACAGATGTATATAATAAAGTGTCCGCTGAGTATAATATAAATGTCAAAAAAAAAAAATTCCCCAGTTTATGCAGCTGAAATCATCGGAGGTCGTGAGGCTGTGCCGCACAGCAGGCCGTACATGGTTGTTTTGAATCGGCACATGGAGAATGGTGAAACACAATACTGTGGTGGCTTCATTCTGAATGAAGATTTTGTGATGACTGCAGCCCACTGCCAAGCCAAGTCAGTTCAACACCCTCCATATTTTACCTACCTAATCTCTCTTACCTACTCAATTTAAATACACCAATAAATTATATTATTTGGCAAATATGTTTCATAATGGCTTGAATAGTTGTGACAAAAATTCAAGTCTTAATATTTGATATAAAAAATTTATTCTTAAATTTAAATAAATTCCATTTAACTTTGCCATTTCAGGTCCTTCGTTGTCATAGTAGGAGTTCACAGTCTCCTAAAAAGTAATGGAAACCCGCGTATATCTGTGGCACAAACATTTCCACACAAAGACTACAATGCTACTAATTACAGAAATGACATAATGCTTCTCAAGGTAAGACATTTTTTTTATTTAAAAGCAGCAATAAGTTTTCCTCTATTTATATTATTTTAAAAAGCTCTATTGAACACATCAATCAAATACAGTATGCATGTCGCTGAACAAAAACTAATCAGGGAATGTATTAGACAATAGGTAAATGTGATCAGTGTAAGTGATATTTCAGCTTCATATGTGTTTTTTCCCTCCCTGTTTCTCAAGTTGAGCTCCAAGGCAAAGTTCACCAGTAATGTGGGACCCATTGCTCTCGCAGACAAAAGTGATCGCTCTCTACCAAAATCATGTCTAGTCTCCGGCTGGGGAACAAATGCCGACCAAAGCACATATTTGTCTGACGTCCTCATGGATGTCAATGTCACACTTCTTGACAACGAGCAGTGTGCTGAGAGAAACTTGTTCTGCTCTGAGGATAAGCCAAGACCGAGGAAAGTACGTATTTTTTGTAACGTAACATGAACAAACAAACGTTCGTCAACTATGATAATCAATTAAATCCCTGCATTTTGTGTGTGTGTGTGTGTGTGTGTGTGTGTGTGTGTGTGTGTGTACTTCCAGGGGGACTCTGGTGGCCCATTGGTCTGTGATGGAAAGGCGTACGGTGTGGTGTCCGTCTCATTCCAACCAGAACCAAATGCCACGAAAATCCTTTGTTATTCTAAGATTCCTGACTCCATAAACTGGATCCATTCGACCATGAAACATGCGTTAAAAAAGCCCTGAAACACGTGATGATTGATTAATCAAATACCGGCATTTGAATTCACTGTTGGCATAGAATTGGACAGCTGATAATTGAGATGCTAATATCACAACTTACGCTATTGCAATAAGAGTGTCAGACCAAAGTCTGGACTTCCTCGCTTTACACAGATTTATAAAAAACGTGCTTCACTTTGATGTTTGATACAATTTAAGTTGTTATTTGCTGAGTTGAGACAAAAGATTTTAAGTAAATGTGAATTGGTTCATTTAAGTACATGATTTGTCTTTTTATGGTACAGCTGTTTAGAGGCGATGAACCTGATCATCTTTTTTTTTTTTTTTATTCCATTCAAGATTAATTGAAACAATTTCTTTTCAAGGCCTTTTAAAAAATATGTGTAGACTCAATGCTGTTTAATAGATGGAATATCTATTGGTGTTAGATACTGTATCCTGCTCTTTAATACAACATCATATGCATTAAATACATTACTGCTTTGTGCATCTTCCTATTTGATGAAATTAGAACATTTTGTTTTGAATCAAACAATAAACTGCTGCTTTCTCGCCATGTTCTCTCTGTACCTCTGTGAACTTGTCTGTTTGAGTGTGAATTGAATCAAAACAAACACAACACCGCCTCCTTGTGAACAAAGTGTGTTGATGCAGCAGGAAGAGTTTCACTTCCTAAAGTTACAGCTTGAGCGTTGGGGTTTGAAAGTGATGCCAAGGGGGCCCAAGAGTTGGGATGACTACATGGCGTTTTGAAGTGGGGGCATCTTTCCCTTTAAATGAAACGTATGAATGCTGCACGTCAGCTCACTTAAAACGTCCTTTTGTTTTTAAAGCTCCACACCTACTTTTAAATGAACAGGCTTGTCAATCACCTGCAAATATAAGAATATGATTATTTGTTATTTCACTTCAATTGTGCTGCAGTATGGCTGGTCTTGTCCGTTGTCTAAAACTGGTCCTGGGCGACAGAAACGATGGCTGGTCAATCAGATGCAAGGTCACATCTCATAAAAAAACCTCCTTCATTTGCTAAATGCTCCACCGTCTGAATACACTGTGAATATCTGCAATATTGTTTTTTTTAAATGCGTCATCAGATGAAAGGTCACAGTTTGTTCAAATGGTCCCATTTTAACTGCATGATAAAGCTGGTTTTGTGTTTTATCACACTTCACTGACAAAATATGGCCCAACTTAAGTCACCTCTTGTGTTCCATGTTCATACATTTAACTTCAGATCTGTCAATTATAATAACTTGCCCTTTGCCGGTCAGGGCAGGAGCTACTTGGTTGAAATGACCTGCGCATTGGCCCATGTCTTCCTGACTTTCTTTTGAGTGTGAACCAGTAGTATTAGGGCCTCAATGTACCACTTAACAAGTCTTTTAATTAACATGTCTTACCGGTCTAAAATCTCGAGGGGCCAAAGGTCCAGTGATTGTCAAATTCAGTACTTTCATAAGAAACTGAGGTGAATGCCATGCAGCGATTCTGGCCCCTAAACATGTACCATACATTTAATTCCCCAGAGAATTAAAGAGATGAGCAACGGTTGATATATATTACTACATCACAACTCGGGCAGAGGATGCGGTTAATGATAATCATCTGTAGTTCATGTGAAAACATCTTCCGGAGGCCCAATTGCTTGCCACAAACTTCACCTTGCTTTGACTGTTCGTGGTGCAAGCCTCACATTTGCAAAGGAAAATGAAGAACAATTTTAAGTCAGCCAGGCAGCATTGAGTGCATCAGGACAGCTACTCAGCACTGTCTGAATGGAGCTTAAGTAGACACACTTAATCAGATACCGGTCCTTACGCTTTGACCAATGTGGGGAGTAGAGTCCTCAGGCCACAGATTACCTGTCACACCTACAAGGGCCTTTCATGTCTCACAACCAAGCAATGCCCAGTTACATCTCCCTCTGATGGCCCTCCAGCTTTCCTATTGCAAACCCTGTGGCCACCAGCTCTCTTTCTCTCGAACCACTCTTTAAACTCCTTCAGCCCATCCATCTGCAAAACCACTAGTCCTAGAAAGCTCTTAACATACTTAATGCATTAGCATGCACGTTCTAGGGAACTCGCACATGTAGAATTCGCTTTAGCCTTTACCGACATCAAACCCCCTCATCCGATTGGTCTCCCTTCATCAACTCGACCTACAACCTGTCTCAGCATGCAGGTCTGGCTGACATTCCCACTTCTGATTCCCTCATATTCCATCTCAAGCAAAGTGTCCAGCTCAAATTCACCCAAATTCATATCTGAGTCCTTTCGAACCCATCGCAAATGATGTAGACTCCACAAAAAAACGCTCCGCTTTTTGGGACAGTGTTTTTGTCCCAGAGTCAAGAAAAGGTGTAACAAGCTTTTGGTTTGTTTAATCAACATTTTCGTCAGGTTCTCTCTAGGGCAGGAATAACGCCAGGACTACGCTGTAGTCAATCTTTATTAATAATAATAATAATAATAATAATAATTGCAATCTCCAATCCCTATCACGAGTGGGGTTCCCACATAAAACAAATCTCAAGGACTGCCTTTTTTCACCTAACATCAGAATCAAAGAATCAAAGAATCAAATCAAAGAATCAAAAATCAGGCACATCTTGTCTCAAAGCTCGTGTACGAACAAAACCTAAGAAAAGAGATCATATTATGTCTGTATTAGCTTCTCTGCACTGGCTCCCTGTAAAATCCAGAATCATGTTTAAAATCCTTCTACTCACCTACAAAGCCTTAATTGGTGAGAAACCAATTAAGGCTTGCCCCTAGACATGTTGCTACAGGCCTAGACATGTTGCTACAGGCCTAGACTGTATATATACTCTATATGAATAATTTCTGTCATATGCATTGAATGTGTTGTAACTCTGTTGTGTTGTTCATTCTGTACAAATGACATCTATTGTACTTTTTTCCATCCGGGAAGAGGGATCCTCCTCTGTTGCTCTCCCGAAGGTTTCTTCCTTATTTCTCCCCGTTAAAAGTTTTTTTTGGGGGAGTTTTTCCTGAACCGATGAGAGGTTCTGGGACAGAGGATGTCGTATGTGTACAGATTGCAAAGCCCTCTGAGGCAAATTTGTAATTTGTGATTTTGGGCTATTGAATTGAATTGAATTGAATATCGCTAGTGCACGCTATTGTAACAGGCCCTTCATTCACCCACCTGCCATCACAGTAAACTAATCTGCATTAAATGGCATGGTCTTTGTCAGATAAGACAGTTAAGGCCCCAGGATCCTTTCGGGCCTCTGAACATTTATATATACATATACAAAATGAGAGATTACCAAGTTGAGATGTGCTGCTCTTCCACAACTCACAACAGAGGAAATGGTTTATGATATTTATCTGAACTTCCTGTTGAGTACAAACAAGATAAACAGTTCAAGCGCATTTCAAACGGATGTGATTAAGTGATGAACACAGATACACAAGACCCAGAGTAAACTGGAATCCACCTTGCTGTACCAAAAATAAAGATTTTATTTCCAACTAATTGAAATGGAAGATACTTTTTTTAAATAGTACCAATAATGGGAGTCTCAGTCTTATTCAGGCCAAAGAAAGATAATGTATTAAAAAAAAGTACAAGAAATTAATAGATGAATCAATAACAAAACAATAAACACTGGACCCTCGGGTAGTTCTGACACTGTCGGCTGGGATGGGACAACATATGTTTACTAATGTTCACCCCTGTCAGAAGCTAAAACCCCATCATTTATTCTAGAGAGAGGGAACAAGTGTAACTTAACCTAATTTCCCCCAGGGGATCAACTAAGTATTTCTGATTCTAATTTACAGGGACCGTTGCAAAAAAAAAGAAAAAAGCAGCTCATAAAACATCAGAGTTAAAAACGGGAAGATGTTTTGAAAAGAAAAAAATAAACACTACCAAAGAAGCTTAGGAAGTTTTTTTCCTCCACAGGCTGAACTTTCCTGTTCCGAAAGATGCTGCTCCAAAATCATGGAGTTACGAGAGTTTCTGTTTCTGCCGAAGTACTTTTTATATACCCGACACCTTAAAGAAGGGTGCTTCATTCAGCTGTGAATTGGACTACAAAGACTCGGGAGAGGTTCAGGGGCCCGGATTGGAATTGGGCCGTTGTTCCTGGGTGGGCAACTGTGGACAGCGAGTGTGGTGGGGGATGCTCCCCAAGTGCAAGTGAATAAACGTGTCGTGTTGGTGAACGCAGGCCCGGGTCTGACTCCTCCCCCAACCAATTCCCCAATTAGGGCCAGATTATAGAAGGCACCTGTTGGTTGCTGCTGACTCCATTGGCTCCTGTTCTGGCTTGTAGTGTTTGGTGTTACAGGTTTAAAGTTAACATGTTAACGCCTAAATACCAGAGGTGAGGAGGAGGGTCACAACATCAAAACGTTTCATTTTAGTTCGCAGCACGATGAGCCCTGTTTAATACCTGATTTTCTCTTTTGTAGATTCACCTGCTCCTGTTTCGCTCCTTTTTTGTTTTGCTTGAGTCATAACTTTGCTTGCATTTTCAAACCAACTCTTTGAATAATTTTTGCATTTGTTCCCTTTCTTTAAGTGAAGCAGAGTGCCATATTGTATGCAAGTGAAACACCAGGATGTGAATGTAGATTGACCTATTTTTGCTGTGAAGGTGCTGAAGCGAGTGAGCTGTAGCACCATCACAGGGGCCTCGGCTCAGTCTCTTCGGTGTTGCTTAGTTTGTAATGGACTGCTAACTGTGTGAAGCATTGAACACAACACACAGCTTTGGTAGCCTGAAGAAGCAGTGTGTGGGTGATGACCCTCACAGTGCTCTCCCTCACCTTGTAACTAGGGACATGACGTCGCCCTCCACAAGTTGACCGACAGTCTTTCCCTTGCAGAACTTTTAGCCACATGTTTGGGTCCCAAGCATATAAAACACCTGCTGAGCGTGATCAGTTTTTAGGCAACTTCTGCTCAAGGTTTGGAACGGGTCGTCCTTGAATAAAAAGGCTGGAGGTTTGCATGTCGAAGTGCCCTTGAGCAAGACACTGAACTTAAAGTTGCTCCCATTAACTTCAGAGATGCCGACAGCTCATAAAATGCTTAGGATTCGTTGAATGCAGAAGTCAGATTTCGTGTGACTGTTATAATGAAATTAAATTAACTTTGGTGTGAAAATCTTTACGGTTTGTGTTCAGTACCCTATAAATAACCAGTTGTGTTTCCTGGTTAGCTGTGAATCTCTTTAGTTTGAATTCACTGGTGGAATATGAATTGCATGGCTAGACTTTCTGCCTGAATGGTCATTGGGAAAACTCTGAACTGGAACATATCAAGCACTTTTCTTCCATCTTCTCCTCTCTGTTGGTTATTTGGAAGAGACATGTCCTGTGGAATCTGGAGCAGTATTGGTTTAGTAGGTTTCTGACATCCATGTTTCCTTTGGGGCTGTGTGGCCTCTGATGGAGCCACAACAAACATTGAGCACAAAATATCAAAATATTCAAGGCTGTGTGGTTCACCACAGAGGCATGAATACAATACTACAGTGGTGGAAGAAGTACACAGATCTTTTGTAAAAGTAGCAATACTACAGTGTAAAATGTATTGCTTTTATGTCCATCAGAATATACTTGAAGTAGTACTACTTCTGCAGACTGGCACATTTCTGAATAGTAATGGATTATAATTGATGCATTATTGTATTAATGTTGCTGCTGGTAAAAGTGTGTCTTATTTGAATTACTTTATATACTGCTGGGTAGCTCACAATATAATACAATGTATTTATTGTCGTAGTATTAATCATGATCTGTAAAGCTCTGAAAGATTTCAAAATAAATGAAGCTGAGTAAAAGCAAAATATGTTGTGATTTCAAGCCACATCTTTTGCATATTGAAACTCGTTAAAAAAAAAAAAAAACTACTTCCTTCTCCTGATAGACGCACTTAAAGAGTGAAGATATCAGTGACGCCCCGCCATTGCTTTTCAGTCGCTCAGCTGGCCTCTGATCTCACCATGTTTATCCACTGTGAACTGCTGATTCTGATACTTGGGCTGACTCTTGATGGCCGAGGTAAGTTTGGTTTTCATGGCGTTACATACTGTGAATAGCCGTATTATAGCATGCTGTTTAAAGTCTTTACATGAGGAATTGCGTTCCACCGTCGGCACTGTGACACATACAGTGCATGAGGATGGATGAACTTATTTAATCAGTTCCTTTGGTCCGTTTTAGTTTTGGTCACGCATGCAATTTTATTTTTCAGTTCATACAGGGGAAATCATTGGAGGTCATGAGTCTGTGCCGCACAGCAGGCCATACATGGTGCTCGTGGTGCTGCACATGGAGGATGGTCTGAAAAAACACTGCGGTGGCTTCCTTCTGAATGAGGATTTTGTGATGACTGCAGCCCACTGCCAAGCCAAGTCAGTTCAACGCCCTTCATCTTTTATCTACTGGGTATTCTGGGGCCTCGTGATGAGATTTATCCCAACAACAACAACCCAGTCTCCTGCATTGAGTCTGGCAAATATGCGTCATGTCGGCATTGAGAATTATGACATCAATTCTTTTAATATTTGTATTTTATGAATACAGGGCGCTGGCGAAAAAGAAGAAGAAGACGAAAAACAAAGTACTCCCACATAACTTCTGCACTTTTGTCATTTCAGGTTGTACACCGTCTTACTAGGACTTCACAGTTACAAAAAAAAAGATGGAATACAGAGTTTACCTGTGAAGGAAGCCTATCCACATGAAGACTTCAATCCCGCTGATGTTAAAAATGACATCATGCTTCTTAAGGTAAAATAAATGAAAAACAATGAAAATGCCTGTACTTAAGAGGAGATATGTTGGATTTCCAATTGTTGTTTCCCATGTAATTAGCAAATACTCCATTTGATGCATCAATCAAGAGGAGCATTAAATTATTAGTTACAGATTTATCTTTTTTTTTTTCTCTGTTTCTCAAGTTGAGCTCCAAAGCAAATCTCACCCAAAATGTGAGTTACATTGCTCTCGCAGACGAAAATAATGTCTCTCTGCCAAAATCCTGTCTGGTCTCCGGCTGGGGAAAAACAGGCAAGAACACAAAATACATGTCTGGCGTCCTCATGGAGGTCAATGTCACACTAATTGACAGCGAGGAGTGTGCTCAGAACCACCTGTACTGCTCTGACGGAGAGACGGGACCGGGTAAAGTACGTATTTGTTTTGTAACGTAACATGGACAAACAAACGTTGGTCAACATTGATAATCAATTCTGTGTGTCTATATGTGTGTGTGTGTGTGTGTGTGTGTGTGTGTGTGTGTGTGTGTGTGTGTGTGTGTGTGTGTGTGTGTGTGTGTACTTCCAGGGAGACTCTGGTGGCCCACTGGTCTGTGATGGAAAGGTGTACGGTGTGATATCCGCCTCATTACAACTACAATCAGATAAATATGTCTTTACTAAGATTCCTGACTACAGAAGCTGGATCGATTCCATCATGAATGAGGTCTGATGCATGATGTATGACGATTGATTGATCCGCATTTGAATTCACTGTTGGCATACAACTGCAAAGCTGATGATTGAGATGCTAATATCACAACTTGCTATGAGACTCTCTCTTAAAGTCTGAACTTCCTCGCTTTCCACAGATTTAGCTTTACTTTGATGTTTAATACAAATTACATTTTTGTTTAGCACGTTGAGTCAAATCCCTAAAAATATACCACTGTGATTTGGTTCATATAAGTGAAATGTTTTGCTTTTTAAAGTTACAGCTGTTTTTTTGTTTCTGCAACTGGGGGCTACAAACTGGACAACCATTATTTTTTGTGAATGACCTTTATATTATTCGAAATAAATTTAAACTAATGCCATGCAGTTTTTTTCAAGGCCTTTCATGGCACACAAATTCAGTATGGAATTAAATCTGAATGTAGACTCAATGCTGTTTAATAGATGCAATATCTTGATATTATACACTGTATGTCCTGCTCTTACATACAACATTATATGCATTAAATAAATTACTGCTTTGTGCTTCTTCTTTTTGCATCGATAAAATGAGAACACAGTTTGTTTTGTACCATCTTTTTAAACAATAAACTGTTGCTTTCTCGCCATATTCTCTCTGTACCTCTGTCTGTTTGAGCGTGAATTGAATATATAGAAAAACAACACCGCCTCCTTGTGAGCAAAGTTCATTGATGCAGCAGGAAGAGTTTCACTTCACGAAGTCACAGCTGAAACTCTTATGTATAAACTCTAAACTTAATCAAGTCTCTGTTTAACAGATCCTTTAATCGCATTTTTTGAAATATCTGGCCAAATCTCAGGATGGTCAGTTTCCAATAACAGAAGCACATTGTGTTTCTAATTTTGAGATTGTTTGGGCATTAAATGAGTTTAGGCGTTAAACCAGGCCACATTATTTGATTACGACTTCATATTTATCTGAATCATGCTCAAACCATACAAATAAACAAAACATCAGAAAAAAAACCAAGTTAAACCTGCTATAACAGACGATATGTCTTCATTAAATATATGTTGACTCTGTTTATGAGGCTGCTTTACTCTTATTATTATATTTACTGCACATCAGGGATGTGCGGTCAGGGTTGGCTCTGTCTCACCAAAGAAAATTAATGTTAAGATAACATGATAGCTGTATTTATTTATGATTTATTTTATTCATACTTAATCATTTTTATGAATTGTACTAATCTTTTTATTCAAATTTTTCACAATTTATCTCTTATACACCAGTAAAACTAGTCAGAGTAGTATAGTCGCAGAAAAAGTGCAAAAAGTCTTGCGAGACTCTGGCCGACTATCTATCGTAGTGTTAACCACTCCTAACCTTTCTATAAGCGACCAAAGACGAACTGTCTTTCACAAGACCAAGGATGCGGCCGAAAAGTCCAAAAATGAGCTCCTAACATCTATTCCTAACTACTTTTCCTTGACCTCGATGGAAAACGTCGTGGGGTCAAGGAAATATATGAAGGAGAATTCATGAGAAGTTAGGAAAAGACAACTGTGGTGCTTAGAGAATCCGACTACGCTTCCACTAAGCTACGTAATTATGATGCGAAGGCGGATGTCACTAGACGTAGCTCACACTTAACAATCAACACTGCCTCCATGTAGAAACTGACAATTCACTCGTACAATGTCAATGAAACTGTTCAATATCAATATTTCCTTTGCGCAATAATGTAGATTCAACTGTTCGGTTATAGTTCGCTTTTTAACATTTTAATAAATATTAGGCCTAGCTTGTTTTGTTTTTACTGATGCTTCTTTTTGTTGAGAATGAGAATGTGTTTTTTTCTTATTTGTTACATGTTTAAAGTTAAATATACATATATAATGTAACAAAAATGGTTGTCACTGTCTATTCATATTCATGATATATATATTAGTTTATGACTGTATGAAAATAACTGTTAAACCTGTGCGAGACAGTCATATCCTTTGTTTTTCATGGTGCGTCACTTTAAATGTTGCTGCCGCAATGAATTGTGGGGCGGCATTATCTTCTTTCCAGTGTTTCCTATGCTAAATGAGCTAAAAAAGGAAGCATTAAAGCACCTTTCCTTAGCATTTAGAGAGACAGCTCATATCATGGCGGCCACTCAGACACTTCCGGGTCTCAGTTCGGAACCTTCCCGAAGCGGAAAAGGACTTTTCGAGCTGCCTCACGTCACGTGACACCGACCCCCTCTCGCTCCGGCTCGGCGCCACATGGCGGCCTTCGCAGTAGCTTTAGCATCCAGCGGCTAGTTCGAATAACCTAATGGCTGTATGTTTTACTTTAAAAATTATTATCAGCTCTGTCTTATGAAGACAAAACAAACTTCCAGAGCCAAAAAAGTGGTACGGAAATAAAGGACTAACTATATGGCTTCTGTCAGACTAGCAAGCTTTTTTTGCTTTATTTTTTTAACTAAAGCTAAATGAGGAGCGCAGCAGCCAATCATTGTTACATTATGTTGAACTGTTGCACGTGTTGGCAGAACAATTTTTGACAGACATTTTTGACAACATCACTGTAAAAATAGAAAATGGGAGACTAGAGCAATTACACCCAACAAGGAGAACTTTAACAACAAAGTAATTGACATGTTCGTCCAGAGGGAAAGGCGCATTGGACTACAAATAAAGTAAGTGCCTCCTTTAAGAACATAAAACATATATATATATATATATATATGTGCCTATAGGGTTGTACTGGATAGTAAGATACAATTTATTTATAACTTTGAATTTGAATTATAGAGCGCTGCAGGAATTAGTGCAGCAGGGAGAAGTTTGCCCTCAGGGATTTCTGTCAGAAAGGGTTTAAACCCTGTTGCCTTGACTTAAGGAGATTTCTGGCTGAGAGCCCTGCAGAGAAACTTCCCCCATGTGGGAATGAGTCCTAAAACCCGGAAATGAGTTTGCATTTTTTTGCACTTCCAGTCCCCTGGTCTCTAAGTCAATGGTTTCTTTGAATGGGTTTTTGGTTTAGAAATAAGGTCTGTGGTGAACACAAGCTTCAGAGATTTTTTTGTTCTACAACTTAAAATATGTCATTCAATTTGAAGCTTTTATATGTTTTAATAAAGGCGGTTGCCAGCAAGTGTCTAAATGAGACTACTTTAACGGCATGATGCTGAACACCAGGCCGCCTTTAGCTTAGTGCTGGTGACGTGAAGTCATGCGACCGTGGTGTTGTTTGTACGTTCTGGCGATTGCATTCATGCTTCAAAAGTCATAAAAGCGGTGTGCATTTGTGAAGATTATCTTGCTGAACGAAACCTGTAAGTATCATAAACGTTTGTTTGCCACAGAGCGTGTAATTATCCAAAATCCAATGGGTAAATCCCATTGGCTGTCTGTCGAAGGATCCAGTGCAATGTTAACTTCCTGGTTGGCCTACAAAACTATGTCATCCCTGCAGCTCCTACAGTTATTATTATTAATAATAGCGTATAGAAACATTGTGTGCAATATAGCATACACCTTCCTCCTTCTCTTTCTCTCTCATTCTCACACACACACACACACACACACACACACACACACACACACACACACTCCTTGCTGTAATTGTCTCAGTCCAAAAGTCATGTTTTTATCCTACGAAATCTCCTGCTTCAATCCATATTTGTTGACATTTAGCCTTTCAAAATGTTTTTTGCGGTGGTCAAAAAATGTACTGCTCTTCGGCCTGCCGGTGACAAATGTTTTGTCCTATTCGTTTCGGGGGATGACATCATTAAACATGATGACAGATATTAAAAGACAAAATTACATTCGGTACAGCTCTAATAGGCTGAATACATTTGTTTAAATTATTATTTATTTTTTTACCCTTTTCTTGGCTCTGTGTAAGTTGTCTGCTGTCTGATGATTCACTGGTGCGCTGACACCAATATTTCTCTCTTTTAAAAAAATGAATGTCTTTCTATGCTGGTGCACCGTCGCCATACTCTCATTGCATTTGCAGGCGCTTTTCCTGCATTTTATAGGAGTGAATAAGTTGTTTTGTTGTATGTCTGTTTAACTACTGTAGATTATATTTTAGACTGAATTTTATTCATCCATGCTAAATGTAGTCGTCATATCCATATGTCAAATATACAGGTCACTGCTGTAGGTAGTGTGTGTGTGACAGTCTGTGTCTTTACTGTATGTTATTTTGTATTATCGTAACAGCAGGTATTGCATGCATTTTACATATCTACACCTGCAGTGCGAGATTCATCCACACCTATCGTAGGGTGATTACCATCTCATGTGCTTTACTTTCCTGGAACAGGCCTAAGTTGTTTTATGATATGGATCCATAGGTAACACATTGGTATTCTAGTCAAATGCATTCAACCCTCCGTTTGCCCCCTTTGTTCATCTGTGATAGTTTAAGTCGCATTGTACCTCGGACAATGGTGACTGCATCAGCTCGCCTTTAGCACACACCATCAGGCAGTTCCCTATTATTTTTATTTTTTTACATGACCATGACGGTGACTGCTTTATTAAAACCTACATAAAGGCAGCATGTACGTGCACACCGTACATATATGTCCATCCATGACTCACGCTGGAAACCAATTTGGAAAGTTTTGCCAGTTAAAAATATCTCCTTTTGCATTCAGACGAGTGAGCAGCCTCTATGACTCAAAGCCAATTTGGCGTCTTCTCGAGATGTAGTTCTTCTAATGGCCACTACATCCTGGCTCCACTGAATAATTCAGAGGCTGCGGGGCACGACGCAGGCCAGGATAAAGGGATGATATATATTTATTGTCACAGAACTCTTGTTTGTCCTTTCTAGCAGTGCACTGCATGCCCATAAAATATTTGTATGTCAATCACCAAACAACCTGACTCGTGCTTTTCACTCAGGAGTGCCTTCTGTGTTGCAGCCTATTATGATGACCTCAGTGCAGATTGTCCTGACCTGGTGCAGGATGTACTTTGTGTGTGTATAAGTGGCTTTGACGTAACCTTGAGGGTCTCAAGGGAGAGTCGTCCCCCATGCAAGCCTTAGTTTTGACACAAATGCACAAGGACAGAACTATTTTATTGTGTTTGATACATTGAATAACCAGAAATAACAAGAAAAACAGGATATTGCTTCAGTGATGGTGTGGTGGTCCATAGTTATACTTAATATACTTAATATACTTGATACTTAGGTATAAATATTCAGTTAAGCTTAAAGCAGAAGGTTTCATAACACGGCTCTATCAAATCTCTCTCCATACAGGAGCAGTGGAGTGTTGTGTTGAAGGACAATATAAGCTCGCTTCTGAATCTATTAAGGGTGATTTTAGATCTTGTACCACTAAATTAAAATGAACCCCGCTAAATCCTAATCCTACTTTATTCTGTAATAGGATAGATGGACGTATTTAAGGGGGGTGTTGAACATTTATCATACCAAAAGGAGGTTTAGGGCTTTTAGAGTTTTCACGATGTTCCAGCAAGGCAAGATGAGGACTTTTCATATTTCTGCATAGCTGCACATTAACGGGCGGAAACGCGACATAACAACCTCCTTTAGTTACATCACCGCGATACTCAGAGTCGCCGCTCTGCTGGCTCTGTAGTGGATCTGCATATCATCAACGAGGAACAATAGCCAGCGAGAAGTGGCGGGAAGCAACTAAGTACGTTTACTCAAGTGCTGTACAATTTTGAGGTACTTACTTGTGCTTCACTTATTTAAATGTTATGCTACTTTATGCTTCTATACTCCACAACGTTTATCTGAGAGCCACGGTTATTTGTTACTTTACTAGTACATTAAATTACATATGACGAGCTTATGAAATATATTGCATTAAACCGTCACTTTCCATCATCTTTGGTTTAAATTAAATAATTGTTCAAGGCTCAAAGAGGTCAAATTCTCTATATTTGTTTAAACAAAAAGATCCCTTAAAAAAATAGTGATTAATATAAAAATCTACATTTTTCCTCCTAAAACTAGCTTCAGCTTGAGCAGCCGACTACAGCAGTAAAATGCTGCTGAAACATTGTTGCATCAGTACAAACAATCTAAAAAAGTCTCATGATATATAAGCAGTCACAGCTGGGGGACGTTTTAGTGGAGAACCAGTACTTCTACTTGTGATACTTTTTAGTTGGGACTAAAAACTAGTTGACTAATCGGTTGTTGTTCTGGAGGTGTGGGTTAACGTGGTGGTGGGAACCCAATGTGATATCTTTTCATGGGCCCCAAAGTCCCTGTCAGCGTCATCCTTCGACTTTTCTTGAGTATTTACATTTTATGCTACTTTACACGACGTTTCAGGGGAAAATATTGTACTTTTTTCTCCACTACATATACTTCACAGCTAGTTACTACTTACTTTTCAGATAAAGTTACATGTAACATTATCGGTTTAAAAAATAAGATGCATCCCTAAATTAATGTACTAGAGTTGTGGAAATTAGCTCCACCTTAACATCATTAAAATGGTGCTTACATCTAAAGGTATCAGTGTACATATTTCAATAATATATACAGTATATGATAAACACTCTGAATGGGGTCATTTGTTCTGCTAATTGATATGTACTTTTAGTAATATGTTAAATGTAGGGCTTTTAATGAAGTACTTTTTTATATGGAGGTATACCTACTTTTACTTAGGTAAAACATTTAGAGTAAACATTTTCTTCCCAGTTGTTTGAACATTAGTATTTTTATCTACTTGAGGTTTGGTTGCAGCAGAGGCTTGAACAAACTGATGCTATTCTACATTAGCACACTAGGGGGCAGCACTGAGTCTTGGAAAAAAGAGAAGCTCACAGGACCCTTTGCTGTCAATTTGCTGCATAGTTTGGTTAAATCTGAGGTTGAGGAACACCTGACACGTCACCTGTTTAGTGATACTACAGGCCAGCTGCAGCAAATGTTTAAATAGCAATGACTTTCAGCTTAGAATATAGCAGGGCAGGGACAAATGTAAATGAATAGGATGAGTTAGAATGACAAACAGGTTTTAATTAAGTCTTAAATATACTTGCAATAAGCTGCTTTGGTCCTGGACGGTCTCTAAACTAAATGTGCTCGGTGTAGGCAATTGAGCTTACAAAGTTAAGACCACAGTCGGGTTAAAAATAGAAGTAGATACTGCTGTAGTAAGCACCCTAACTTCTGAACTACCCTTTTTCTACCATAGCAGCACCTCCTACACACAAGTGCACCTCATGACTTCCTGCGCAGCACCACATTTTTCCATTGTGGTAGACTTGAGCCAATGAAGCTTCACTGACAACTTTAGTCAGGTGAGAACTTGCAAAATATGCCTGTCGAGATATTCAAAGAGAGAGAAACAAAAAGAAAAACTATATATATATATATATATATTTATATATGTATATGTGTGTATATATATGTGTATATGTATTTGTGTGTATGTATATATATGTGTGTATATGTATATGTGTGTATGTGTGTGTGTATATATATGGGTGATTATATATGTATGTGTGTGTATATGTGTGTATGTATGGAAACAATATATATACACATACATAACTATATATATATATATATACATGATGTATATATATATGGGTGATTATATATGTATGAGTGTGTGTATATGTGTGTATGTATGTATATTTATGTGTATATATTTATGTGTATATATATTTACGTGTATATATATACACAGTGTATATATATATACAATATATATACACGTAAATATATATACACATAAATATATACACATAAATATACATACATACACACATATACACACACTCATACATATATAATCACCCATATATATATATATATATATATTTATGTATGTGTATATATATTGTATATGTGTGTACAGACACATACATACATAGATATAGATACATGTCGGTATCAATTTGTATCTAATATTTTTGCAGTGTCATTTATGTAATTGATATGACAGAAGGGGGCACTGTAAGCAAACCTATTGCAGGATTCCTCGTGCGAGTTGGAGTCTGGACCAGTGTTTCCTCTGAGAGGTTCATTGACTGCAGCCTACAAGTGCTGTGTATCCTGCACTTGACTCTCGCTTTGATGTTGATTGCTATTCCGGAGCCGCAGCTTTGCAAAGGCTTCCAGTTTTGATGCTTCAGTGGTCGAATCTGACTGTGATGCTTTGTGCTCCTTTTCTTTTTTTTTCATCTCACATGATCATTTGATTACGATTTATTTAGTTTTACTGCACAACACAAATCCATGCACACTTACATACCAACAGATAACAACTCCATCCACATGAGATGGACGTGTGAGTGGGCTCACATAAACGAGGAGCAACACAGTCCTGAGCTGAAGGATAACGATGCGAAAAGCTGCCCGTGTGCCTTTAAGAGGCAAGATCACATTGTTATTCTGGGTTTGTCCACAGGCCGACTGTGGAGGTGGACAGATAGTGGTTCTGAGGGTGATGTGTGGAGGAGAGAGAAGGTGTGGGTGGGGGCGTGTGTAGGAGTCTCATAATATGAGTCTCCAGGGGCCAGTATGGATTAGAGAGAGAGGAGAGAGAGAGGAGAGAGAGAGGAGAGAGAGAGGAGAGAGAGAGGAGAAAGAGACACTGCGATGTGGATTAGATGTCCTTTGGATGCATCCCGCGTTTTATCGCACGTCCAAGGAGGGAGAGATTGATCCCGTGTCCCCCCCACACCCCACCCCGTTCTCCAGAATGGCGTTGCCGGCTGAACACTCAAGGCTAAGCTGCCCATTAACGAGCCAATAATTCGTGTCATTATGTGAAGACTGCAGCTGGTGCCGCTGATGCGCTGCTTCTCACATGTCAGGTCTAAAGACGGAAAAGGAGTCTTAGTGCTGCTCATTATACAGCCGGCCTCTCATCCCGGCTCCCATCCTTTGTCTTGGAAAGCATGCGTGGCAAAGAAGGCTTGGCCTGGATAGTTTATTTATTCCCTCCCCAGCTTCCCATTTATTTTTATATTTTTGAAACACAGCATCAATAGCCCCCCAAAAAAAAAAAATCAATGTATTAAGTGTTCTCGAGTATGCAGAGTGACGTGCCGCCATTCCCACTCTGTGCCTTTGGCTGTGATTACAGCTAATTTGAATGATTGAAATGCTTCCATAGTGGAGCTGGAGTGAGTGAAGTGAAGGGCTCACACAGATGAAGGGGGAGGAGGCGAGAAAGGCTTGGCTCTACTCCAGGTGGAGGAGGTGAGTCATTCCCCACACAGATAGACAGTCTATCAGTGTGTGTGTGTGTGTGTGTGTGTGTGTGTGTGTGTGTGTGCGCGCGCGCGCGCGCGCGCGTGTGCACGTTTCCCAAATTGTTGCCGAGAGAATAAAATAGTGCTGTGAGCAACGGCCTGATAAAGAATGAATACCACTGTGTACATTGTGCGTCTGCGTCGTGATTTTTTTGGGTGATTTTCTGTGCAGATTACAGTGGGTGTCTTCGGTTAATCTGCGTGTTCCGCAGATGCATGGTGGCTCCATCTAGGCTCTTTAGGCCGGCTCACTCCAATACCCAAAGTAGGTTCGGGTCATGTGGCTCAGGGTTGTTCTGACACCAGTAAGGAAAGGCCCAGTGTTCTACGAAAGGTTTGACCTGAGCCGGGCCGAACAACAACATGATGTCATATCCCATTCGTACAGGGTTGGTAGTGTACAGCTGTTAAACGATGATGATGCAATAGGAGTTTCAGTCGATAAAAATAATTATTTGCTCTCTTTTAATCATGTGTTCCATCTGTATTTCTTTTATTTCACCTATATTTACTCTCTTTGCCAAAAGAGGCCTGGCCAAATTGAGCATACTTTTAGTTTATGAATTCATATACACTTTTCCTTCGTCCGTGTGCGTCCGTGTGCACTTGTGTGTGCAAACGCCTGTGCGTTCGGTCAATAAGTTTATTCTGCAGTTGCATGCTGACTGTATTTTTCACCTCAGGTGGGCGTCAGATTCATGTGGTCACGGCATCGAACTAGATGAGGACAGCTCGAAGTTTCACTTGCGTCCTATAACGTTCCTCCTCGATCCAGAAACGAGACCACTCGGATCTTTTTCTTATTTTTTTGATTTTTCCATTTCCATTTTATCACCGGGATATATAGTGTCTTGATTTCTTACTCAAGAGTCATTCACGGACAAAAGTGGCAGATCATTTAGCTCCGAAGCATAAAAAAACATTCAGAGGCGCGCACGCAAACGCCCACCCACGGTAAAGTGTTTGAGGCGCACGCACACACACTAGTTTCCTCATTGTTCCGTTTGCTTCGGAGAGGCATGCTCGCCTTCTTATCAGAAGGTACAGACGCAGATCTCACCATATTCATAAGGTAGTGGCTGCTGGCAAGTTGCTTACTTGTCATCCATCAAGGGAGGGGTGTACACAAAGAGGACATTCTGTTCCAGACAAAGCAAGCAAGCATACAACTCTGCTGCCTTCTTCCACCCCCGCCTGCCCGTGCACCCCCAGCCCACTAGCCTGTCTCTTCCTAATAAGTCTGCCAGACTGTCTCTGTTTCTATCCATCTATCATCCATCTTTTCCATCTATCCATCCATGTATCCATCTTCTATCTATCCATCCATCCATCCCTTCCACCAACGCCATTGAGGAAGCGCAAATAAAAAGTTGTTGTCATGGAAACCTGCCGTGCCTTTCCTCCTCTCCCCTCATCAAGCCCCCCACCCCCCCCACCCCCCACAGCTCAAACTTGTAGACACAGGCATGTACACACACACACACTCGCACGTACACACACACACACTCGCACGTACACACACACACACAAAGATTTCCTTCGTCTATTCAATAAACACTCAGACGGGAACGGCTTCAAGAGGCAATGCATAAAACAAGACGTCCAACTCTTATAGAGAGAGAGAGAGAGATAGAGAGAGAGAGAGAGAGAGAGAGAGAGAAAGAGAGAGAGACTGACGCAGAGAAACACGAAGGAGATACAAGCAATTATATAAAGTTCAAACCACTACGACGCAGCCCGTGCACATGGTATATAGAACACAGCTTAAAGTAAGGATTCTAATTTGACATTTTCAAAAGGAACGTCTGATCCATCTTGTTTGACCATGTAACGAAAAAAAAAAAAAAGTTTATGTATGTCGAGGTGCACGTGAGGAAATCAGTGGAACTTTTCCAAATAAGTGTACGGAACATTTCCAGCTCGAATGAAGACCGAGGAATCTGTTTGTTGTTGTTGTTTTTGCTGCTGCTGTCGAGCCAGAAACATGATTGATGTCATTGCAAAAGCACCAAGTCAGTAGCACTGCACAGAGAACGCAAGAGAGATACTGCGACTGTTGAGCAGCCAGGTACTGGCTTTGTTCATAGCTCTTTCCACATTTATATAGAAATATATACATTTCTGTCACATCACAGGTCACGGGGCAGCCATTTGTTCACGATCAACATCTCCCAGTACAAATCTCTCAGACGTTGTGTAAACGGATACCAGCTCCTAATTTAAAGAAACTCAGATGTGACACTGGAGGTGCGGATATCTCTTAATTCTAAGATGCGGCGCAACGCGTACGTGGACAAGGAGAACCCAAACTACTTTTATTTGCCTTATTCATGCGCTCGCTGTGAGAGTCGGGAGATGCAGTGACTCAAACCGAGTAAGAGTAGATTATTAAACGCAGCGTAACGCGCCACAGGCGTTCAGGAAGTGCCCCGGTCCCAGAGCTGCTCTGGGAAAACCCAACGACGATTAATGCACACTTGCAATGCACTGCAGGGGGATTTTATTTTGTGAGGATGGGACACACTGAGATGCGTCGAGAATCAAAGATTCCCGCCTCTCGGTGAGACCCTTCAGGGCCCAGGCCTGTGACTGTATGCGTTTAACCAAACACTGAAATGGCTCCTTGATAGGAGGACAAGCGGGAACGTCCCTCCTCGGCAGGCCGACAAGCGAAGTGCAGCTTTCAGATGGAGCAGCAGCTGGTCGACTGCTGCTGATGCTGTTGCCGTTGTGTGGTCCCGAGGAAGCCGGCTTCGCTTGTCATTTCCAAGGAAGGCAGACGCAGACGCACCAACATGCACATGCACACAAACAGTAGCGCAGGTTGTCGTGGGTGTGTCCCCTCCCCAGCTGACGCACTTCCACCCCCCCAAACCCCCCATCTCCTCCCGCGCACGTTCCTATGGGGGAGGGCCCACATCCCGCAGGTCTCCATTCATTCAAGGTGAGACGCTGGTGACATGACAAGCTGCTACCATGACAACAGTTGTTCGGGTAAAGCCGTGCGGCATGAGCCTACATGTCGGTTGATAATGAAATCATCCCTCCTTTTCTTCTCTCTCTGGAACAGGAAAAAAAAAAAGAAAAAAAGAAAAGAAAAGCAGACGTCACGGTGTTCCAGTGTTTGGCATCCTCCACCATGCCATGCCTTGTTTTCATCATACTTGTTGTCGGGTTGTGTCGGCCTGCGTGTGGAATTTGTAATGCGGGTGTCTGCATATTCTGGTCAGGTGTCTGTTGACCCTCAATCAATACGCAATCAATCCACCAGATGTAATTGTTCAGGCGCTGATTGCTTCTCGAAGCCGCTTCACCTGAGATCCAGCTCTCCGCCGCGCTGGCTGGCAATTTCAAGGGGGGTTGGGTTTTCGGCGCGTTGCCGCTTTTCAGGATCAGCCACAGTGTAATTTGAATGTTAGCGTGCAGAGGATTGATGAGCCTGCACTTCCCCAACTCCGTCCTAATGTGATGCATTGAGCGTGATTGGCATGCGGGGAGAGAGAATAAGCCCAAAGAAAACAGAAGAACAAAGTGTTTGTCAAATTAGTCGATCATCCCCCCAAACAGCGAACGTATTTGATATGATAATTATGTTTATTTATCTTCCAGCTACTTGTTACACTAATTAGACTTTAACAAGCGCATTAGGCAGAGGTCTGCATGGGAGAGGCGCTTTCTTGTCATGTTGGAGAAGTTTTTTGTTTTTTTTCTCATCGAAATGCAACCACCAATGATGAAATGTGCTTATAAAGAATCCATAGTCAATGTTTAAATCAGCGGGGCCGAGAGTCCTGAAAGAGAAGATCTATTTTCTCGTGTGGTGATGATGTGTCTGTGCCCCCTTATTTGCAAATCACTGTGTCTTATAAAATATATATATATATATTTTTTTATCGGATTCAGACAGACTGCCGCTGCAATAGCCTGCAGATAAGGAGATACATTGCTGGTGACATTTAAAAGGAGTCACTACCCCCTCATCTGCCTGTTCATTGTCAGCATCCTCCGTGGCCTATAATGAGAATGGGCACGCCCAGGCCATTATAAATAGTCTGTGTCCTGGTTAAATGCAACACCTCTCTTTGGGTGCTATGATTCACTGTGATTCATGCCAGTGTGTGTTCTCTCTGTTCTCACTGATGAGCCGGATGACCGAGGGGAGGAGATAAGGGCTGCAATGGGAACATGGATCATGGGCGTGCGTGTGTGTGCGTGCATGTGCACGTAGAGGCCGTGCCACGCGTGCGAGTGGTAAATTGAAGGAAGAGATTGGAAGTGCACAGCTGAGGTGCTAAATTTGTCAGCCCACTCTTGAGCCCACTTTTAGAAAGAAAAAAAGGCTCACTTGAAGGAGGCAGCAAACAGAATTGAACTATAATTTTCTTCACACTAAACCTGCAATGGTACATCTGTAATGTGTGTGGATGTGAGTGAGTGGGTGTGTGTGTGTGCGTGTGTGTGTGTGTGTGTGTGTGTGTGTGTGTGTGTCTTTTACACGTGCCTGTTCGTGTGCAGAGGCAGGTGCAGCTACTTAAAGCTACTCCAAGGAACTTTGATTTTTGTGTTGATTTTGGCGGTCCCTGTGGACAAAAGCGGTAGTATTTCCCAGCACCAGAGTCCCTTGAGAAAACCTCTGATTTTGCCCCGTGCAGACCTGTTTTTGAAAGCACAAACCGTCCTGTCCACTTTGCGTGGCTTTCTGTGCAACCTAATACGCCGCCTGCTCGTTTTGCTACTAATTACTTACTCTGATATCATTTGGTTACCGATGCAGGGGACTGTGTGCGCGTTTGTGTCCGTGCACTCTGAATTCTGTTGCACACCAGCTCCCAGTGGCCATGTGGGTGTGTGGTGGGTGGCTCAGAGTTACATTAATAGCCAAAGGGCAGGCAGGGAGGGAGGACATAGACAGGAAGGGGAAATACAGTTTGCTGGTCGCCCACCATTTCCTGTGTGTCTCCTACACTCGCAGCCCACGGACCGGAGCCGCCTCTAAAAAACAGTTTGTTTGCTTGCAGCGCGACGGAGATAACACAGAGCCGAAGGTAAACACCCTGACAAAAGGGAGAGGAATGCCTCTCAAGAAAATGGCAATGGGTTTGTCACTATAGGTTATGCAATTTGCTGGAAATGACTTGGTTGCCCTGTCCTTTCCTTTTCTCCTTGCCAAGTGTTACAATGACAAAAACAATAACAGATGACTCAGTCTCAATGTCATCCTGTCACTACACAATCAGAGTCGCAGTGAACACAATGTAACGAGACTTGAACATATATAGTTTGCCGTGTTGTCAACAAAGCTGACACTAATTTCCCTTCTGGAGGAAACAAGGAGCGTTGCAGTGTCGGGACACATCCAGCAGAGGTCCTTCTCTCATTACATGTTGTTCGCGTCTCCCTCTGTCTTGAGGTGGGGAGCAGCAGAGAACAGGCGATGAAAGGTGAATCACAACAATTACAGGGAGTCCAGTATTTCAGCTTTAACAATGTAAGCAAAGGAGCAAATGTTTGTACTAGATCACGGTGTACTCAATTTCATTTTCATTTTTGAGAATTCATTCCTAATAATGAGTCGGGACCCATTGTCGGACCTTTCCCCCCTCTCGAGGGACTCACTACCGCCAAGCAGTCACCCGCCACTGCTGACAGATTGGCCGATAAGAAGCCCCCGGTTTTGCACACATACTGTGCTCTGGTAGAAGGCAACCCCCCCCCCCCCCAACCCCCAACCCCCACCCTGCCCTTCTGGGATCCCACATCCCCATTGAACTTTCCACCCACTCACCAAGGAATGCAGTGAGAGGGAGGGGAAGCGGGGGCTGTAAGAGGCAGAGATGGGGGGGGGGGGGATATAAAGGGAAAGGGAGGGACGAATGAAAAAGAAGAAGATGAGGAAAGACAGAGTACGAGACATTTTGAAATACGCCGATAATAAATGGCCCTCGTGATGAGGCTGTTTGTGTGGTGGTTGGTTAAACGTGAGAACGGGGACAGGAATGCAACGACACATCATGTGGGTTCGCGATGCAGAAGAGGCCGTGTGAGGGTTTTCCACTCCCCCCCTCTCTCTCCTTTACTGAACAGGTGAGGACTGACATGGACAGGAAGGGGCGTGGGAAGAAAACAAGGGCAGACACACGTACACACAAACTGCACACATGCACACAGACACAAAAACATATACATGTAATTATTTAATTTTCCCGGTCGCGGTGCGTCTTTTGTCGTCGCCTCGATTTGATTGAACGTGCGCATGTTTATCTGTGTGTGTGTGATAGAATATCTTATCCCCCCCCCCCACCCCCTCCCACACGGTAAAACACCTGTTTGCCCCACATGACACGAGGAAATCCCTCAGGTGCTTGTTTCCATTTATTTTTCACCCCCGGAGTCTTGTCAACAAGACCGCCTCTCGCGGTCCCCCTTTTTCTCTCTCTTTCCGCGGACTTTCTCAAAGGGCCTCGGCGCCGGATGAAAGCAGGTGCCTCGGTATACGCCTCTCATTGAATTGGGAATTCCACAGCGTAAAGTGGCAGCATTGTTGATGAAAGGTTAGAGCTGTTTCGAATTCTCCCCCTAACTGAAAAGGCCCTTTCTCCAGCGGTTGTGCAAAAGGAGGGATGACATTTTGGTTGCATCGGCTGTATATCTAAAGTGTCCGCCGCAAAATGCCAAACAGGGAGGATAATACGCACGGAGAGCACCTCGGCGCTCTTTGTTGGGTTATCTGCCCACAAACCTTAGTCAGACCTCATAAAAAGTCATTACGCCCCTCAGTGATAATTCTGTGAATGCCCCCCCCACACCCCCCATTTAATGATAAACATTTACATGGTGGCAGTGAAAGGAATTTATCAGGTCTTTGCATTAGGGATTAGACTCGGTGGCTGAATTAGTGTTCAAGGGCAGAATGCAGGATTGGAAACTCGGTGGGTGGAACATGAAGAGATTTCATAAGAGTGGGCAGGTGGTGGTGACACAAGACATTAAAGCTCTCTCTCGCTCTCTCTCTCTCTCTCTCTCTCTCTCTCTCTCTCTCTCTCTCTCCCTCTCTCTTCTTTTCTTCTACCTCTGAACACACCTTTGTGACATATCGCAGATGTGAATGGACAGCTTCTCTTTGAGTTGTAGGCCGGAGGATAAAAGAGGCAAATGTTCTTTTTTCTTAATGGCGTCACGAAAAGCGCAGGACGTGAGAGGCTGGGTCATTGACCTTTATTGTCGCTGCCCTCTGTTCGGGTCAGCCACGTACGCGCCGCTACCCCTCTCCATTGTTCATTGTCATAAAGAGCAGACACGCTATCTGGCTACCTCGCCGACCTGCCGGCAACTCTGTGTGTCCACGGTGACTCACGCCCACAAGGGCTCGAGGGCTCCGTGTTTGCTCCTCCTTTTCAGCCGGTGGCAACCCCACAAAAGCAGGTAATCAGGCCGGCGGCTCAGTCGTATGTAAGGATTATCAAAGGAACACGATGTCGAAAGGCAAACTTCAACTCTGCGCCTGCCCGACAGGCAGACAGGGCCGGGGAGGCCGCGCAAACAGAGGAGGATGTGTTTGCTTTTCATGTGAAAATCAATGGGCCCAGACAGATGGCGGTTTGTTTCCTCACTATTTACTCCCCGGCTCCTTGACAAAATGCCCCCCGCCCGCCCCTCCAGGGCTGACGGTGCACAGGTAAGAGGAAAGCCTCCCCTTCCTTTCCCACCGCCCAAATGGATGACAGATGTGCGAGCTACCGCCCTATTTCTTTCTCCCTCTAAACCCCCCCCCCCCCCATCCATTCCCTGCTGTTTGACCTAGCGACGGCAAACAGCCTTGAAAAAAAAGAGAGAAAAAAAAGCTTTATCCGCTTACTAAGCGACTCCATCAGATAACCATCTTTATCTTTATCAGAAACATTGGCCACCTAAAAAGCCAACTGGAAACATTCCGCCATGAAGAAACACAAGGCTTGTGTTCACACAGTATGGTTTGGTGAGTCATATTGTGGAACAGGAGACGGCTACGACCAAAGATAGAGAGTGACAGATCCGTCGGTGAGTCCTTCATGCCAGCCGCGCCTGAAGTGTCTCGGCTCCGAGGGGACGGCTAACTCGCCCTGGCTCATGTGAGAGGTTGAGGTGCTAAAAGGAGCAGACACATCAAAGATCACGCTTTCCTGAACCGTATATAGGAAATCTCCTGTGTGACTCGCATGTATCGCACACAAAAAAAGAAGAAGAATTGAATCCATGTAAGAGCTTTTAACATCTCTTGTTCATTTGAGACAAAACACAAAAAATAAGTCATTTTTTGTTAGATCAGCTCGCCCACTCTTGAAGCCATTTTCCCTGGACACGAATCTACACAAATTGCTTTTACTGGAATCTGCTACAACTGGGATTGTGAGTGACTATATTTTTGTTCCCGGTTACGTATCAGCACAAGGAAAACGATCCTCGCTGGAATCAGACCGAGGTCTGCACCGCCGAATCTGTGGGTTTTAATAGAGCCTCGCGTGGAATCAAGACGTTCCTTCTGCTGCTTTGAGAGGTATTTTTAGTCAAACAGTGGCACTGCAGCTCACCAAGACGACACAGAAGGTGCATTTCTCTGATTCAGAAGTTTCTTTTGTATATATATATTTTTTTTTTCTTTGAATACAAGCATGATTTACGTTCACTGCTGGTCACACAAAGCCACAGCTTGTGACAGGGGATGCTGCTTCCCCTTTTATTTCTCCCCATTTTGCAAGAGAAGGAGGAGTGAGAAATGTTGAGGGGGTGGGTGGATGGGTATGAGGGTGGGTGAAAGTCAGCATTCCAGCCGGGCCAGAGCGGAGAAGAGGTCGTGCGGGTGGAGAGCATGGGTGGAGGTGGAGGTGGAGGTGGAGGTGGAGGTGTGGGCGGCGGCGGTGCAGGGGCGTAGCAGAGTCGAGCACAGAGAGCAGTTCCTGATTCCTCAGCCCTGAGCTCACCACCTTTGTGCCTGCTGCCAGCCACTCCCGTTTTCTCCTTCACACCATCTTCCCTCTCCTCTCACCACCCCCTCCCCCCCCACCCCCCTCCCTTCACCATGTCTCTCCATCTGAGGTGTTAACTCCTTGTTGGGCAGTTCCAGAGCCACAATGGCATCGGCGGCGGTTTTCGAGGAAGCTCTGGGAGGAGGCGGGCGCACTTCTATGGGATCCTTACTGGAAGCGAAGGCGTGTGTGCCAGTAAAGTCGCAATGATTCACTCTGCAAATGTTTTTTTTATCCATTTGCAACACCGCATAATCCGCCTGGCAATTAGCTGTGACCCGGCATGACGGACGTGTCGGTGCATACACACACACACACACACAGAGATGCAGCACGGGATCAATCGGCGAGGGAAGAGATGAAACAGGGGTAGGCTGAGGAGGAGCCCGGGATTGGTCACGCCTGTGTTTAACCCATAAACACTAGGGTTTAGTCAAGCTACACTAAATCATGAATGTTGGCTTCATGAGCATTAAAAACAATAGCAGATTAGCGAAGGGAAAAAAAGCCAGCTGTTACTGTCGTCACCCCATTGAATATCTAAGGCTCGTCCATAATGGAGCATTATTGCAGCAAATAATAAGACTTATAAGCCAGATTGACAGGTGAATAGCAGAGGACAGGAAATGATGATACACACACACATACATGCACGCACGTGCGAGCGCACAAACAGTACGGTATGTCAGAGGGGAGAAACAACATCCTAATATGGGTTAAGGAGAGCAGGAGGATGACGTTGGAGGGCCTTACACAACGCAGTAACTAGGACTGGGACAGGGCTCAGGAAGGTACGCTTCTGTTTTTACACAACACACAAGCACACAAATGTGTGTGTGTGTGCGTGTGTGCGTGTGTGCGTGTGTGCGTGTGTGTGGTTGCGCGAGCGGGGTCATTACACAATACGAGCCTCAGAGCGTGACATTTGAATGTGCTGACTGTCCCTCGGTAGGCAGCACACAGGTGACTATGTGGCGGAAAAAAGATGACCTTATGATATCAACTGTTACGGCTCCCTCCGGATTCACCCTCTTTACGGCTCCTCAGCTGGTCGCTACCTCGTTCGCTCTCTCCCTCTGTTTAATGAAATAAACACAGCTCACGCCGAGGCTGCATATTGTCCCCTGGCTACAGGAGCCGTATGGAAACGAGACACTCGTCTGCATTCATTTATCAATGAATGTGCACCTCCCCTGCTTTCACTTTGCCGGATCAGGTGGTATATGATTAAGGGGCGCCATTACAGTTTGGCAGCTCTTGACTTTACTCCCTAACCTCTACCGGCATAATGTACTCTAATGCGTTTGAGTTCCATTTGAACTTCCAACTATCCCGCCGTCCCCCCAGCATGTTGATGAGAAATGTCCACCTTTAGAGAGCGCCCTGGCGCGTGCAAGTGTAATTAGCAGAGGGAAAAAAATCCAGGGGCCCTCGAACGTAAAGACATAATTCATGGCACATTTTAGTGGTGCGGTAGTAACAGTGAAGCATTACTTCCTATTTATAAACTTTTCCTTTTATTTTGTCTTGTTATTCACTCTTACTTTCTTTAATGTCCTTCGGAAAGAGAGTGAGAGACGCCGGCTAATGAACTTGATCCGCGTTGTGCTTCCGTGCTGTTGGGTTTGCGGCGCTGCGGTCCGCACACAGAAAGGAGGATGTCAATGTAAACACAGACAGTCAGCGCAAAGGAATGTGTGAGGCACCCTGAGGACAAAGTCTAAACGAGGAAGGGAGGGGTGAAGAAAGGAAGGACGGGTGGTGTTGGGGGGGATGGAACGAGAGTGTGGGTACAGAGATGATTAGGCGAAGAAAAAGTTAAAAAAAAAGAGGAAATGCAAGAAGATGTGAGAAGTCGAGAAAAAGAGTGGGAGAGGAAACCGATTTTTTCGGAGAAAAAGAGGAGGATGTGGAAAATGCTGAAGGAGGAGAAGAAAGAGGAGTGGAGGAGAAAAAGATGGAGAGGGGCCTTTCGTGGGGGGAAAGATAAAAACAAAACAAAAAAAGAGGACCAAAGTGGGAGAAGGATAGAGGCCATGAGGAGTGGGAGGAAGTCGATTGAGGGAGCAAAACAGGAGGGGGACATCACCCTGGAGGCAGAGAGAGGAGGAGGAGGAGGAGTGAGATAGCAGAAGAAGAGGGTGAGAGTGAGGGAGGGAGGGTCGGTGAAGGGCAGAGGTGGGGGTAGATCGTTCATTCGGAGTCGGGTGGCGTGAGGAAGGAAAAGCCATGAGCGACTTCAAAGGCCATGGGAGGGTTTGATGGAGAGGAGGGTTAGAGTCCTGTAATCCTAAGTGAGGTTAAAGGCCTCCAACTGCGGTTCCTGGTGCTGCTGAAACTAATTTAGCCAGCGGGCCCCAGAGGCCCCCTGAGAGGAGCCAGGTCGTAACCGGAGGAGCTGTGAGTGACAAAGTGCAGGGCGGAATAGTTGAAGTGGCCCTCGCTGGCCTCCAGGACATGTACACACAGGTCTGTCGTACACAACAAGCTTTTGTTAGCATCCGTATGAATAGCAAGAGCTGGGGTCTCTTGTTTAGTGCGTTCTTGATGCCCCTGTCTCATTGCTGGACATTAACGCTTGCCCACGGCAAACAAACTCTATACGTGGAATGCCTCATACAGCTGTCTGATTGGACAAGTGACGAATGGATGTGATCTTTACAAGAGGCCAACATTCAGTAAAAATATAAGAAGATAATGCTACACTGTGAGCAAGAAATGGGAAATTGGCTGGAGGAGCGCTAGCTAACGCTAGCTGTTAGCTTCTGGCTTGCAGCACTGTCCTGCTTGGTGAAATAACGGATCGAAAGGCACAGCAGCATTTGTAACAACTAACTTAATCAGACATGTAGGCCTTTTGTATTGTAGCATGCTGCTCAGAGTAATTGCAATTCCAGCACAGTCCTGCTGATGACGGAGCTAACGGCTAACGTACGGAGGTTCCATTATTACATAATGGTGCGTTCAAGCTCCAAAAGTAAAAATGCGCATTTGGCGATGGTAAATTAACGTTGTTGTGATGTTTAAATGTCATCTTGTAACATTTCGTTTTTTGGTGAGAAACTTGTTTGAAGGAGATGTTTTCACAGCACTATGAAATAAATGTTAGAGAGGAAGTTAGTACCGGTTAAGACAGCACAAGGCAGCTTTTATCCAAATACATAATTGAAACTGTAATGGCTGGATTTTTTTCAAAGCAAATATTTAATTAAAAATACAATAATTTATTTCCTAACAATTTTAATTGTGTGTTGTTTTGCAAATAACCACTAAAGATGACAATAACAAGGTACATTCTGGAGCCTTGAAGCCCATAATGTAATATGGATTGTATTATAGAATACACTAAATACGTTTAGTTTTGACAGATGTTATTATATGCAATTTAAGCAATAAAAATAGTTATTGTTAGTTGATTTCTAAAAGAAACCACTTAGTTGTTCCGTCTACTATTTACATTTACTAGTGCTCCTTAATAAATTAAGTATTTTTTCAGCAATAACTCGATTTATACTAAAACAATCAATAGCTGCAGCCCTAAATGAAACAGAAAGCTTCGCCATTTACTGAATTCTGTTGCGTTTCAAAATGCAGTACAGCTATTTCAAACTCGGCTTCAACCACATGTGCTTTTCCCGTCATGACGTCAACGTGCATGCAGCACCAACCTCAGGTAGCCAGCCGTAAGCAGACGGGTTACTATATAAATAAATAAATATATACATTTATATATAGTTCCCGTGGTTTTAAAAAATTTATTCCGTATGTTGTCATATATGCAAACACCCCAAATGAACACTGTATGCGGGCTACTTGTTTATGATAGGAATGATTCTGTCCCAAGCTCTTTGATCCACATAAGCGGTTGATCACTGTAACCACGCGGTTTCCACTGCATTGCATTTGTGACTCAGAAAAAGAGACGTGTCTGGGTGTGTCTGACACCGTAGCTTGGCTCCTGCAAAGAGGCCGAAACGATCAAAACAGATGCCTCTCCATCCAAACTAAACGGAGTCTAATTGACATGAGGAGGAGGGGGGGGGGCACGTCACGTTTCAGCTCGTACAGTAACACACTAGTCACATTCAGGAAAAGTTGAGGTTTCATGTTCAAGTAATTATGTTTTACAATCACCCACACTGAATTCCTGCTTTGCTGACACATATGGAATTACCGCATCTGGCTCCGAACCCACCCGGAATGACAGAAAACCGTTAAATACGGGCAGGCTCCGTGAAAGGAGACACTCTTGTGACAAAGCTGCGGTGCCCATCCGTTGCTCGCCTTTGAATGGACTGAATGCCAAACTGCGGAGTCCAAGTGTAGTCACATTGAATAAGAACATCAACAGCCACAGCCTACATATTAAATGCACACAAAGCATTTGACATCTGGCAAGAACTCTACGAGCACTGAAATGTGTGTGGGCGCATAGAATGAATACACACATATAGTTCCTTTTAATGCGTTTAATGCTGAGCGTGTACAGCTGTGTGTGAGCATGTGTGTTTGTTACAGAAACGCTTGGAAGTCGTTCACATCTTTGGCTGACCGTGCATGTGAAAACTGACCATACTCTTTGTGTGTGTGTCTGTGTGTAAACAGGCCGGAGATTAAGCTCCCCGTGTTGAGATGATAAAACCAAAACATAAAGGGGAATGTAATGAGTTGACTCCCAGGCGTAGTCATGGGAAAGGCAGCTGCATGGTGTCTTAGAGGAGAATAAAGGGAATATCAACACGGTAGGCAGCGTAGAGGCTGTGGGTGTCTGGAGTTCTGTGGAATAGGAACACAGGAAGTACAATTAAAAGCTGCAGGTAAGTGCTTGGAGCCATGTGAGATCGTAGGCGTGCCTGTATGAGCAAGAGAGAAAGTGTCTGTATGAGTTTTTGTGTGAAGATGTGTGCGTGTGTGTGTGTGTGTGTGTGTGTGTGTGTGTGTGGGCTGCTGGCCCCTCTGCTCTGTGTGGGCTTTGGGTGTTGGTTTGATTATAGTGTCTTTGAGCCAAGAACTTTGAGCACCTCTGTCTGTCACAGCCGCCAAAGCGCAGCAGATGTGTACACAAAGATATGAAACGTGGAACTTATAATGATCACACACACACACACACACACACACACACACACACACACACACACACACACACACACACACACACACACACACACACACACACACACACACACACACACACACACACACACACTTTCTTTCCTCGCCAGCTGATTGCATTCTCATGGGGAACTACAAACATGTTCAAACACGTTTGTTTAGTAACGTTAATAACATTGATGCAGTTATTGCGGGAGAGTGTTAGGGCCAGGCATAAGGAAAAAAATATATAAGTCATTTTGAGTCGAAATGTGGTGAGTAAACTCGAAATTTCAGTCGATGCACTAAAGATAGCAGTTTGGTTTATTCTCAAAACGTTTGCCTTTTATTCTCTACATTTCATCTTTATTCTCAAAATGGTCTTTTTTCACTTTATTCTTAACATTTTGACAATATTCTCAACAATTCCACTTCATTTTGGACATTTTGACTTTGAATTGACACCGCTATACAAAAACGTGAAGAATCCTTGAAATGTTGTCTCAAGGTTCCAAACTAACAAAGATAAAAGTTATTGAGGTGTAACAAATATTAATTTCTGGGAGAAGATTCTGAAGTCAAGAAGAAAAAAAGAAAAGTCAACTAAAAGTAACATGTAGTGCAGTAAAATAGGGAAGATATGGATCAGTGTATACAAACGTAAGTCATCTGCATATCATGATGCTAAATGAAATATCCAAGATACTAGTTTTTCAAAACAACCAAAAAGATACTTCCTCTCTTTCCTTTCTATTCACTTTGTCTACATCTAAAACATATCATCTCAAGAAACCAGGGGTTTAGAATCAGAACATATAAATAAACAAACTGAAAAGACTGAAATTTCTTAATATAACCAGTTTGGTTGAAGGACATGATTGAGAATAGGATATCTTCTATAATTTAAAAGTTGAGCCAAATAAAAAATGTTAGAATTTAGGCAATTAAGCTATAAACATTGCGGGTATAAACACGGTATTGAGTTGATATGATTAACAATAAAAAAAACATTATTCACAAGCTAAGTATAAGAAATTACTTTTAGAAGTAGCACAATCTATGTTAGGATTTAAAATACAACTGAAAGTGCCTCAACAATTATGTTGAATAATATTTTCAGGGTTCCAGTCTCAAACAAGTAACCCTTTTTACCATTGCATTAGAGATTTAAGTAAATTTGCCACATCTTAAAACAATTAAGGGGAACCCGCAGTCTTCGTGTAACAAAGACAAATAATAATCTCCTGTTAACACGTTTACCTGCCCTGCTGGGAACCATTTTCCAGGATAAGGATCTATTTACAGAAATGGAATACAACATTCACAAGTATGTATTTATTTGTGTATCACCTGAAACTAAGAATCATGTTTTCGTACCTTAGAATGAGTTGTCATGTCCACTGAGTCCGCCATGTTGCACCCTTCATGTTTCTACAGTAGCCCAGAGTGGACAAACCAAAACGTGGCTCTAGAAAGGGCCAGTTGCGTTGCTGACATTCTTGGACAGGAAGGAGGGAGTAGTGGAGCGGTATTCGGTTGGTTGCAATCTGCAACCTCACCGCAAGATGCCACGAATACTGCGTTCACACATGGTTCATGGCAAACCAGAGATTATTTTAGTGGACGAGAGCAGGAGAGTCAAAGTAACTGAGGTCGGCATAGATATCGGCGATAGCAATGGTAGAATGGTAAAATGTAATATTTTCACATTTTACCGTTCTTACGTTATGTTACGGAGCATCCTCACATGAGGAGAACGTTTTTTTAAAGTTTGCTGTAGAAACGTAGAAAGGAAAACAATAATTCTTTGGAAACAAAACGAGATCGCCATAGCAACGTACCGTCGTGCGTGTTTAGTTGCCATTCCCTCGGACTTTTCGTCTGTGTTTCCCCGTGGCGTTCAGGAGTTGTTGTCCATCAGCCGTCTGCCAGATTCCATGTGAATGCAGCGTGAATCCTACACATCGGTCCTTTTTAAATATGAGTGTGCTGCATTGTTACACAAGTAGGTATTCTAAATGATTGAAGGCTTAATTTACATTTTCACTGATAAAGGTTACTGCGGCTTCAAAGCGCACCTTTAAGGGAGAAAAGATCTACTGCATTTTACAGAGAAGCACTCCTTTGAAAGGAATCAATAGGGATACGTTGACCTCATTTTAGTGATGCACACGCAGCACAAAAGACCGACCCGAGGTGAAAATAAGTGTTTACCGAGGGAAATGAAATTGTAAAAAAAAGAAATGATCATGGTGGTAGATGGGGCATAATGAGCATTCCCCTGGTGGAGATTAAGCTGGAGATGATAGATCCCACACTCCTCTCTTCTACCTTTTAATGGAGAGAAGCTGGCCTCTCTGAAAAGTGCAGCGCTCACCCAGACACCCAAAGGTCCTGCGTGACCTAGTTAGCGAGACCCTGTGGTGGGCTTCAGCAGTTCTTCTGACAGGCTCGCCCTCGCATGTGAGCTCTGTTTTTAGCTACTTCACTTCCTATCTGACGCCGCTCTCTCCGCTCTGCATCTCTGGCCTCTACCTCCCACTCCTGCATTATCTGTCCTGTTTCGCTGTGCAGGTGACAGGGGAGGGGGGGGGGGGGGTTTGCATATGCAACGATCAGTCCGCTTCCCCCCTTTCAGTTGCAGCCTTTTGCATGTGTGTAGGTACATGTGGTGGTGGGTGTTTTTTTTCTTTTTGCACTTATGTGTGGGCTTCTTCGTGCATTTCAGGTTTCTGCTTAAGGTGAGTGTAATTCTAAGAACAGGCTATTCAGGAAGAGCATTGAGGTCGGTACTGAGCAGGTGAGTGAGTGAGTGAGCGGGCGGGTGTCACCAGTGAGCTCATCGGATGACGGCTGTCGGTGGGTCTGAATGTCACCGCGGGGAGATCTGTCACGGAGAAGGAACGCCGCCTCTTGCGACAACACCCGACAAGTTTGACATCCATCTCTTCTCTCTGCTCGAAATACTGTACACTTTTCTTCTTTTATTTTTGAAGTAATAGAAAACATGTGCTATCTCAGCCCTCCTGATGGTGCAATTAACAATAGTAATGTTGCAAATTAAAAATAATGGTGAGGGTCTGTGTCTCTCTATTACCCGCCTCACGTTCACACAATATGCACACAGAGGTAACGCGTTCTCACTACCAACTCGTGAGATATTCGCACCCTGACGCCTCTGTACGAGACCCGTCCTCGTTGTTCTTAGATGGTCAGAGCCCCCGACGTGGCACGTGGAGCAAGAAAGTCCGCTTAGGCAGGAGGTCGAGGTGGATATTTGGGTCAAAGAAACGCAAACTTTCACCCAGGAGTCCACCGTTCGTGTCCCGTGTGAAACCAAGATAGTGTTGAATCATTTTACCTCACCTTTGTTACGCAACTTTGGTACTTGACTAACGCTGAGCTAACGTCAGTAACGACAACTGTGTCACATGCGCACTTATTTTACGGAACAAACATACTTGCTTTAGCCGAAACCACAATCCTTTCCGAAACCTCGCCAAGTAAACCTGAAAACTAAGTAAACCTACGTTGGAAGTTTACTTTGAAAAGACACGATGCATGTAACGGAGCCTCTTGGTTTGCAGCGCAGGGCCACCGACCAAGCCGCGATTGTTGACGAGTTAAATCTAATTTATGTTCGCAGAGACACCCCCTGAAAAATGAGACTAGGCGGCGGACGCCACAGGCGCAACCGAAATTTGATTGGACATCAGAGGTGGGAGGTGGGATTTCTGGACAAATGCCTCACATCCTGTTACAACTACAACAACAACAACCACCTCATTCATTCTAGGCACAGGAGCTCCTCCTCCTCATCCAACTCCTCCATCATTTTCTTTCCCCCGTCCATCTATGAATTTTTGTTGGGCCAAACTTATATTTAACTATTGAATCGCCTATCAAATATCTTCAAAGGCCACCTGAGAGCGAGAACGCACAGGCGCTCAGCCGCAGGAGAATAAATCAGGCATAAGGAGAGAGAATGTGTTGCGTTACCAAGGAGATCAACTAACACAATTGTGTTTACAAGTACTTTAATGCAAATACACATACGATAAAGGAAAGGTGCAAACATAAATACAATGTACTCTATTATTTCACTTAATCAGAACCTCACACCTCAAACGGTTGAAACGCATTTTATTTTGCATACCGGCTTAACGATGAACCACACGCTGCGTAGTAGCACTGAGGAGTTGGCCGTCCTATATGGGGTCGAACGATGTTCGCGCACAACACACAATAGCGAGGAGTTATTTAGATCATCTTTAATGGATAGGCGAGCCGATGTATCACGGCTGCGTGCAACACATTGTCTTCCATGAGAGATGCAGAGGTGAAAGTGCGAGTGGGTAGAGGCAGCTGTCATTTGTGGGATGTGATGAATGACGGATGGTTGGGTGGTGATGGTGGTGGGGGGGGGGGGGGGCTGTCGTGACTCCCATCCTGACCCGTGCGGTGACCAGGAGAGTGGGAGGAAGAGAGAGAAAGGGAGATAAACAGAGAGATGGCCCTATGTGGAGGAAGAAGAAGAAGAAGAAAAAAAAGGGACCAGAGAAAAAGGAAAAACAAAAATAAAACGTGGGTCGACCTGTTTACATTTTTTTTTTTCTCGGCAGTGAAACGAAGGACACAGCAGGAGGGGTAGGTGGGTGTCAGAGTGGGAATGGAGCATCATCTATTTGTCATCTATCTTTCTCGCTCTCGTCCCCGCTATCTCTCTTTTCCTCCATTTCCCTCTTTTCCACGCCTCTGTCCTGCTGTTTCTGGCTTCTCGTGGGAGTTTAGCAAAGGCAAACAAACAGAGGAGATTGTTTATCTGCGCCAGTGGGGAATAACAGCGCATTATTAACCTTGTATTACCTTGCCTTGGGTTACCTCAACCCACTAATTTATCACGGAGAACATTTTTTCTTCTCTGGATATGTCTGCATGACACAGTGGCTGTGTCAGAGGAGCAGAACCTCCTCCATCTCTCACAACACGCCAAACACACACTTGGAACGGATGTACACACACACACACACACACATATATGCATGCACGCACAAACTTTTGTGCATGCGTAGGAACATTCACGCATACATCAGAGAGTACATAGACACAAATGCATACATACACACAAACACACACACTTCGATGCACAGAAGTAGATGCGGTGTCCCCAAGGGCACACGGAAAACAGGCAGAAACACACACACATCCACACAAACACACACACACAGATTATTAGCTTCCAGTGCCAGATGTGCCACCCACACACAAACACACAAGGCCTCGTCGTTTGTCCTCAACAATCACAGGAAGTCAGTCTGTGTTGCTTCTTATCTCCCCATGGAGGATGTGTTCCACCGAATAGGAAAAGTCACCACCGTATTGAGCATATATAGGAAAACAACATATTACAACTATCGTTGTTTGTAGCATCAAAGGCCTTTCTTCTTCACTGCTTTTCATTTAAATAAATGTGTGTTGGAGTTGCCAAGTGGGGGCAGGTTCAGCCAGTGCTTCTGGAGGAGTTTCCCGCCATTCCACATTACCGTTTCAGATTTTATGTTGTTGTTGTTGAATAATATGCTCAATGTCAGTGAACAGAGAAACACGGAACACTGTACCAATCATCAAGGTTTATGATGATTTCTGTTTCTGAGAATCCGGGGCTTGTCCCTGGTGAAGAGTGCTTTGTGCTGCTTTCCAAAAAGTAACAGATACATTTTTGATGGAACTTTAAATAAACTTTATAGTGTAGTGTTTTGTTACCTCTTAGGGCTACATTTTTTTTTTAAAAAGGGGGACATTTGTTTGTTTGTACTGTTCAGTAATTTGCTAAATAGTCTGAAGAACCTACATGAAAAAGAAACAGGATAAGATTGCATTTTTGCCATATCGTCAACACCCACCCATATATAATCTATCTTTTGAGATAGATATTCATATATACGTATCTCAAAATAAAATATTAAGGAAACTGTTAAACGGGGGGCTGCACGGTGGTGTAGTGGCTAGCACTCTCACCTCACAGCAAGAGGGTTTCGGTTCCCGGTCTGGGCGGTCCTTCTGTGTGGAGTTTGCATGTTCTCCCTGTGGCAGCGTGGGTTTCCTCCGGGTTCTCCGGCTTCCTCCCACAGTCCAAAGACATGCAGCTCAGGGTTAATTGGACTCTAAAAATTGCCCGTAGGTGTGAATGTGAGCCTGAATGGTTGTCTGTCTCTATATGTGATGGTTGTCTGTCTCTATATGTGATGGTTGTCTGTCTCTATATGTGCCCTGCGATGAACTGGCGACCTGTCCAGGGTGAACCCTGCCTTCGCCCAATGTCAGCTGGGATCGGCTCCAGAGCCCCGCGACCCTAGAAATAGGATAAGCGGTTCGGATAATGGATGGACTGTTAAACGAACCACCCTCCTCCAATCTGTGTCACTGATTTACATTTCCTTCTCTCCATCACATCCGAGCCAAAATATGTCCCAACCGACCAACCTTGCGAGTCAAGTGTTCCCAAAAACATTGGCGAACTACCCCGCCCACACGGTCCTGCTGCCATCTCCCCTCCAACTTTGAATGACCGTGGAGGGAAATCTGAAAAGCCCTCCTTTGCGACCACTGAGCGAAGACGAAGAGAGAGAGAGAGAGAGAGAGAGAGAGAGATGACAAAATGAGTAATTTTGTTTTACATTTGGATCTCTGCGGGTGAAGTGGGAGAGGCAATGTAGCCAGATGGATTGATGTTCTGGAGACATATATATATATATATATATATATATATAAAGACAAACACCAAGCAGAGACACAGTGGTGCGTCTGACATTCTGACACACGCACACACACACACACACACACACACACACACACACATGGGTGTGTACCCGCTCCTCTCCAGACAGCGTCATACAGAGGTGATAATTAGCTCATGCTGTATTCTGCCTGACCCGACACATCGACGTCCAAAAGCATGAGCAGCCTGTTTGTCTCACAGCTAGGGCTTTTGTTCTGTGTGTGTGTGTGTGTGTGTGTGTGCACTCAGATGGGCGTACGCTGACACGTGCCCCCCCCCCCACTACCACCATCACCCCAAAAGCCCCACTGAGATTCGCACCTCCCTCCGCGCGGCGTCTCCTCTCCTCTGACCCAGTCTGGAGGTGGCGAGGCTGAAGCAGCGGCGCTCCTGCCTCCGGGGGGATTCGACTGAGTAACAGCACAGGCTGCCGGGCACGAAACTGATGTCCAACCCTGCTAGAACACTAGACAGAAGCACAGCAACAGAAGCTCCCACACATGGAGCGCAGACAAAGAGGCACACAGCCACGTATGCTGATCCTCTCCACCCCCTCTTCCTTTCTCCTCCACGCATGCATGAAGACATGGGGAGCGGAGAGGAGAAAAAAAGGAGACGGAGAGAGGAGAGAGGAGAGAGGCATGCAGGCATCGATTTTCTTTCTCTTTTTTTTTTTTGCTTTATCGTTTCAGAAAACCTGTTTTCTTGGAGAAATCTGTCGCTGAATTATTAATGTCTTCATTCAATTTTGATGCCTTTCTCTTGTTGGGAAAACTGGAGGTTCCTGAGTGAGGAGGTCCCGCGTAGCCTCCTGAACACATACTGGTACCGCTGCAGCTCCACCACCACCTCCTCCTCCGCCCGCATCCACACACGCACACACACACACACACACACGTCTGTCTGTCTTGTACCTCCTGGCACTCCCTCCATCCTCTCTGGCTTGTGTGGGAGTGTGTGTGTGTGCTGGAGGAATATAAGGGGGGGGGGGGTGGGGGGAGAATTAGATCATGTAATGAGAGCTGCTGGCAGTGTGACTAAATTGGCTAACTATAGCTAACAACATTACACACTGTCCATCTGGGGCCGAGCCTGTCCTCCCTCTGCTCTCCTTTTTGTGTACGAGTAAAAATCGGCCATGTAAAGGACTTCCTTTTCTCCTGGCCAGGGTCTTCCTCTTGAGAATAAAATGTGGAACAGGACGAAAATACTGGAGAAGTTGGGTGCGCTCGACAGCAAGCTGAAAGGAATAGTAAATACTTTGGAGATTTGCAGGTCCAGTGCCCCCATCGATATCTCCACGGTAGCTAAAATGTCAGCTTTAAATTTTAATGTTAATTGATTGATTCCAATCCAGCAATCCAATACTCATTTTGGCAATTACCATCCGTGTATAGATTAATATCTGGCGATTCATCCCCGCAGTGCTTTTTTGATCAGTAACGGGAGAATTAAAGAACGTGATACACTGAAGCCTGTGAAATCCTCTCCCCTCTGCGGCGCCTTCCCGCTGTCTCGGTGTCCACGACTGGCAGCTCGCCTGGGTAGGAGGCCAGCGCCAGCAATCTGTGCTCCAGCACCTATGCTGACCTGGCAGCTGCTGGACGCCGCCTGTGTCCAAGAATGTGGGCACTGGGCAGATGCTACAAAGTAGGGCGAGGATGGAGGGATGTTGAAGGAGAGGAAAGACGGCAGAAGAAGAAGAAGAAGAAGAAGAAGAAGAAGAAGAAGTTGAAAGAGAAGGGCCGGCCGTGGCTTTCTGGCTGAGCCGCGGCACTTTGAAAGTCATGACCGCGTTCGCCCCCAAAACGTTGCTCAGAAGATCGAAGTAGACGTCAGATTGGAAGCCGAAATTGAGTCTTGCCAAAAATCTTTTTTTTGCAAGTCATGTTTATATCTCTTAAGGTTGTAATGAACATTCTATCATCTGCTGCAAGCCATCCGGTATGCTGATAATAGGGCAACGCCATATTTAAGCACCATCACTCCTTTTTATTAGCATACAGTATCAGTTGTTTGGCATATGATAACTTTAAACAGGCTATTGCAATGCAGTATGAAAAAACATACAATGAAAGCTTTCATTTTAAAGTAAATAACTGTAGTTTGCCCCTAAAGATGGATATGGACTAAAGTTAATTATTATGCATGATCGGGCCCGATGGAAATTATTTTCATTTTATTTTCCAGATTCCGTTTTTACAAATCTGTGTTTTCTGATTGAATTTTTCGGAATTCCTTCTTTTACGTTTTAAGCACATTTTGTCCTCATAAAAAGTGCCTAATCATGCGGTAGATGACAACATGACGTTGCACTGTTTTAATAAATCAATTGATTCAACAAATTTAGAAAAACAGAACATTCTATCACTCTAAATGCAGCTGTTGGTGTCAAACTCCTCCGTTTTTGGATTACTGAGCCGGATTTTCAAAAGTTGTGTCCACAAATTCAACAAAATCCACTTAAAATCACAGCCGATTCCATTTTTTTGTCATTTCCGTGATTCTGTCCGTGTTTTCTGCATCATGGAAATCATAGGGCTCAACAATAATAACTGTAAGCTGCGCTGCAATAACAGAGTACAACCGTGTTGTATAATCACACTGGGTCTCCAACTAATTACAGCTTATAGTCTGCTGTAACTTAACACAGTCAAGTCTCTCAAAGTCCAAGTCCAATTTCAACTCGCTGTGTGCTCGACTTCCGTGGAACTTGAGTCCAAGTCTCCATATCTGAGTCTTGCTTCGGTAGTAAAGTTATTTTTGACTGTGCAGAGGGAGCAGTGAATGTCTGTGTTGTTGTGGGAGGATGTTTTTCTCTGTCAGATGGCTGATTTGGAATAATCCAAATGATAGATGGCGGTACGGAGGGTCAACATAAGCATGCGTGGATCGCGGAGGTCGGCTAGGTTTGAGAGCAGAGACGAGAGAGAAAGTAAAAGAAGAGGGAGAATGAAAGAGAGGGGATAATGGCCGAGAAGTAATAGCGCAAAGGCTCCCAGGCAAAGATGAAATATTTGCAATTCCACCGGGTCCCTGGGCTGCAGGCCCTCACTCCATTTGTATGGAAATGAGTTTGTCTTTCTTTCTTTTCTTTTTCTTTTTTTTTTTTTTTTCTGAGCACAGACGAGACCAAAAGGGTTGGAGCGAGAGGGATGGAGAGACGGAGGGGAAGGTGGGCAAACCGACCGACTGTCAAGGATATTGTGATTCCTGCCAATGCAGTCGGACGGCCGGGGCCCTGGCTGTTTCTCCAGCGGCACATATGGATAAAATAAATCTATGTGTTTATGACAGACTGATCTATGCGCCCGACGCTCTGGGAGCCAGTTTGCTTGTTGTAAAAGCCCTTTGTCTGTTATTGACAATTTTTTCCTCACCTTGCTTTCTCTCTCTCTCTCTCTCTCTCTCTCTCGCTTTCTCTCTCTCTCTCTCGCTCTCTCTCTCGCTCTCTCGCTCTCTCTCGCTCTCTCTCTGTTTCTATCAGTGCCATCCTTCGGTCCAGGCCCACAGCTGGGACTACTCTGATCCTGGGCCCAGGCCTGCTTTCTGCCAGATAATTGGCAGATGTGGTGGAAGGCCTCTTGTTTTGCTATTTTCAGCTGCTCCTGTGCGTCTGCATGCGCCTGTGCGTTGAGTGATGCTGCCACACATGTATTCATGGCCAGCTGCTCATCTCTGCTGCCCTGGGTGAACGGGGAGAACACATCCCATCTCTGACGCCCTCCACTTCTCCCTCTTTCTACTCTCCCCCTCCCCTTAACTCCCTTCCCTCCACTCAACCCTCCCTCCCCCTTCCTCTCTGAGTCACAGCCGCCAGCCACAAGTCTGCGTCGGTCTGAGTCATGCCTCGGCTCTCGTGAGATGGGCCCTTCTGTCTGTGAAACCACAGACATGAGAAATGAGAAATGGGAAATGAGAGAACAAACAGACACACACGCTCACTTGCACAAACACTCACACACACACACACACCCACGCACACATATACCCCTACACACACACACACAGAGGGCTATATTCTTGTACCAGGAACATTCTGGGAGGAATAAGCTGAGAGCCAGACTGGTGCACCTGTCTCTCACAATGAATGTTGGCTGATGAAGTGTCTGAGGATTTGTGGGACACGAGTTTGAAGTTAACTTTAGCCTCAACTAATAATGAAATGTGCCTGAAGATGGTCTCCATCAGTCTTTTTTTCTTTTTCTTAGAATCTGTTGACGAGCTGGAAGGAAAGCATCATTTAATCGTTTGTTTTCCATAAAGGGAGCCTGTGTCACTTTTCCTGCACAGCAAGTGACAGTTATGGGATGATGATGAATAAATATTAGCGTAAGAGTAGCACCGGTAGAGACGAGTACAGAGGCCGTGAGAGCTCGCTGCACGCTCGACACATCACAACTTGAGAAAAACACACGCAAATAGACAAAGCGCAAGCAAACAAAGAAAATGTATACCATTTTCACACATCAACAAAAGAAAAGAAACACATGCTAATGCAAAACACTTGCACAATACAACATACATTTCTGGGGGATAGTAAAAAAAAATGATAAAATGTTAATTTTGTTTTCATATACATTTTCATTGCTTCAGAATGATTCATGTATTGCTGGAGATGTTGGCCACATGTAACGTTTGCCTTTTCCTAATTATCCTCCCAACCCGTCTGAACCCGACCACCCTTGAGCGTCTGTATGTGCACCAGGCTTTCGACTAAACCCAATGTAAACCCATTCGTGTCATTGTTAGACCGTCGGAGCGACTGACGTGGTATAAAGAGGGAGAAAGTCCGCTCATGGAGGGGGTCGGGGTGGATGTTTGTGTCCCACGTGAAACCAAGTCAATGTTTACTTATTTTACTGTAGTTTAGTTAAGTGACTTACTTACCTACCTAAGATAAAAGTTCCGTAAATAATGGATTTATTTGAATCCAAACCACAACCTTTTCCTAAGCCAAACAAACCGTTTGCTGCCTTATCCTAAAAACGAAGTAAACCCAAGTTGGAAGTTTATTTTTGAAAAGACACTACGCATCACATATGAGGTATTTATTGACGTATTTTATCCTGTAGAACTTAAAAAAAACACTTCAGCTTGTGTTAATCACAGTCCTTATTTCAGGCATTTAACCAAAAAACATTGATTTCGAGAGAAGAGAACAGGAAGTGACAAAATGCTAACTCATTTCCGTTATTTTTCGGACTCATTCCTGCCGCAAGTTTGACACATCTTCATTGCCAGTTTTTGACCTCAATTAAGTTTTTATTTTACTGACCTGCAGTCTGAGTCCTTTGGGTTCAAACCTTTTTTTCCACTGAGCCTTGACGCTCACTTTAGATGTACCTGTTTTCATCTTGTCTCGCACACTTTTTCACGAGCACAATGTATTCCGACTCGGCATTCAGTGTTCTGTTGTGTTCTGTTGCTGATGATGACTCACTGCTGTTATAACACCCTCAACATATCTCTGTGACACCCACCGAGACACACTATGTATTTATTAGAGTGTGCGGTTTTCAAGCGTGATCCTATGTATGTTTAAATCCAGAAGTTCAAGCCTGACGTTAGAATGAGGCATATGGGAATAAGGATTGAAATGGCTGTTTTTGTAAGTAGCCTAATACCGAAAGTGTAGCAACAGCAAAGCAAACGCTGGAAGGGGTTTAGACCACAAAGCCGCTACCGTGCACACTATCATCTCCAAAGCAGAAACTGAGGAAGCTTTTCCAACACAAGATCAAAGAACTTTACCTTGCTGATTAAAACGCAGGGCAGCTCAACTTTCAGACGCAGCACTGCTACGCCATTCCAGCATAAGAGGATTAGTGATCTGACTTGTTAAACTACACAACAAACCCACAATAACTAAAGGATCAGAATGTGGAAACCTAGTTTGAAGTTTGGAGAAAAGGCATCCATGTATGACATAAATAGATTGGGGGAGCTTGAAAAGATTTCCCTTGTTCTCTAGAGTTCTAGTTGGATGGGGGTTTGAAGTTTGCAGTCTAAATTTCAATGTTAAGTCTTAGGAAAGGATTCAATTTCAGTGCTTTGTTGGATTCTGAATGTTCGATTGTCCCTCTCCTCTCATCAGATCCAATTTCAGTTTAAATGGCCCACATCAGCACCGGTCAGAGGCCCTGCCCATTGGGGTCAGCTGCTTCTACCCGCCGGCATCCCACTTCCACCCTCCTGTGCAGTCCCTCCCTCGCCCTCAGCGCTCCGGGCAAAGGCCTGAGGCAATGTTCAAGAGCTATTGATCCCCGGGAGGTGGGAGTTCACACAAGGGGAGCATTTCCAGGGGTCAAAGGTCAAAGCTGAGTGGGTCAAGTGAGATTGAATGTGCCCGCCTTGTTGCCAGGAGCCATGAAGGTCAGCTGGGCACAGTTCATTCTGTGACCCCGGCTGGTCAATAGTGCCTCACGTCCATCAATAGAACTCTTGATTCGTCATTACATTTTTTAATTCGAAGCCTGCCCATATTATTCCCTTGAAGATAGAGGAATGGCTGGTCAGATGCACAAGTTAGTCCCTGGGATTGATTTTGGATGGCAATCATCTTGACCTGCTGTCAAGGGATTAGTCCTTGTCAATAG
>JACSYO010002145.1:227500-232500 GCA_016806645.1 Ophiodon elongatus
CTATTTCTCATTAAAACAGTGCTAGTGTGAGTCATAGTCTATTACCGTATTATCTAGCCTCTGGGTCTATTTAGACACACACTGCCTCCTTAACAACTGTTCACATTAATCATTTGATTCAGCATGACGCTAATTAGGGTTTGTCAATACTATTAATCTGCTCATCCAGCCCTCATGTGGATTTGAATATCTCCGTGATTATGGAGACCGTCGGTTGATAAAGTGTATACCTGTTTCCTGGCCAACACGAGAAAATGATGAGCAACGAGGAGGGAATCCGCCGCTCAGACAGAACATTCTGTTCGGGCTCTGGTGCCGGCAAGCATTCGCCACGAGTATTTCCGAGCGACACGTTGAATTTGTTTACATGCATGACGAAAGATACTAGAAACCAGAGCAGACACTGATTATTAGAAGTGAAATGAAAACACCTGAACATTAAGGGACGGGATACGATACATATTACTTCCTCTTGCGAAATGTTATCGATATACTCGAGCCAAATGTTTATCAAAACATTCAGGCAAGTTGGGACCAGGCGGCAACCTCCGGTCCTACCGAGTGAAGCCATTGCGGAAGTGTCTTAAAACTTGCATTCTCTCTACTGGCGATCGGGGGGCGACTCCTCCAGTTGCAAAAAGAAGACTGATTGTATAGAAGTCTATGAGAAAATGACCCTACTACTCATGAGATTTATTACCTCAGTAAACATTGTAAGCATGAGTTCATGGTCTCAATCGCTAGCTTCATTACAGCATAACGTTCATTACTAAATTGTGTTTCCTTTTACAGTAAAATAGACCATAAAGCGGAGTATGCTTTAGGGCGGGGCTTGCCGTGATTGACAGGTCGCTGCCGCTACCAGAGCTGCATACGGCGTCACTCCTCCGTATTCCAAATGTGGTAACTTCCGTTCATTGGTTGCAAAAAAACAACAACATGACTACGGCCGTAATCCAAGATGAGCGACGGTGAAATTGGCGAACTCGAGGCTTCAAAATGGCAGTCCACGAACCAGTGGGTGACGTCACGATGACTACGTCCACCTCTTATATAAAGTATATGGTTGGGACGGCTGAAAAGAAACTAGTTAGCTATGGGGCTATGCTTGGCTAACTGTAGCTGACAGCTAACGTCAACGGAGGTTGCGTTTATGAATGATGGCACTTGTGGACATGGAAAAGTTGCAGGCAGTGTATTATATGTATATAACTATATAGACTCTATCCACTTTGTTGTACTTTGTTTCATCTCTGTAGTCAAATTCTGTGAAACTGACTCGTATCGCGACAGTATCACAAACTACTCTGTGAACGAACTAACCACAGGATTTTGTGATTGTAGATGTGTGATTTTTGCATGAATTCAAAAGCTAAACTACTAATAAATCCATCAGCTGATTGTGAATCTGTTCAAGAAGCAATCCTACTGATCTGTACAGGGCCACGTGTAAGACCTACTTTTGCTAATCAACAATGAATGGGTCAAAAACTGCTGTGCTTGTATCCAACTGCTATTATTATTATGATGAATAATGACTAATTATGCCATTAATTTATTGTTTCTTTGGGAGCTTTGCAGCCCTGAGTTGAATGGATTTTGATTTCCCCACCACGACTATCGCCAAAAACCAGCCAATCAACGAGTTACCTGTGTGTCGGTATAACTTCAGGTGTGAAAAGCACCCGTTATCTGCTCCTCTTCACTATCACATACTTAGCAAAGCCATCTTTACTTCAAACGATTCCCGCTCTCCGCGATGGGGAATAAAAGAATGTAAATATAGTGACGGTGAACGGGCCCGTATTCAGCCATGAAACAACGTGAATCTTCCCACCGCTGTAAGTATATCTCGTCATTCATTTACATTCAGTTAATGTCAATTAAAAGAGCGCGAGTATTGTGATGCAAGGCGCGAGAGCTAGATGGATGACTGAATGAGCCGAGCCAGATGTGAAAACAAAAAAGAGCTTAAGAGCAACAAGAGAAAACCGAGCCAAAGATGGAGCCGAGCAGAAGCTGCCTGAGAGATGAAAGGCCCAAAAAAGAAATCCACGCTGAAGGCTTCTCCAGTGTGGTTTCTTTTTTTTTTTTTTTTTTTTTTTCTCCTTTAGAGAACTAGTTTGAAATGTACTTTACTCCACAGACGTGCAGATCTCTAGGGAGTGGGCCGAGGTGTGACAGAGCCAGACATTAAACAGAAGCTAGGCCAGGTTAGAGGGGCCAGGCGTGGGAGACAGGAGAGAGCCTGTGGGATAGAGCCCTGTGTAGGCACCAACTTAACCTGCCCCCCTCCCCCTCATCTCCAGTCCTATCTGCTCACCCACGCACTCTCCTCCATCCCCACTCCCCCTCGCTCCTCTCCTCTACATTCTCTCCATTGTGTTCATCACCCTCTGCCCACACTGCAAACTCCATGCGGAGACAGAGAATAAGAGCGCCGCTTGTTTTTTTTTTTTGTTTTTTTGCTGAAAAAAGTGACATGTAAGAATGCTCCGCAGCGCGCACACCCCCCCACCCCCTGATTGCCAGCGTTTCCATTCCACACTGAGGACAATTTGAAGTGGTCTACGCTGCTCTAAACAACGTCAGCAGACGTGTATACAGAGACAGCCAGAGAGGAGGGAGGGGAGGTAATCAGTTCCAGGCCACTGTTTAGTAAATGCACACAGTCAGTGGTGAGAAGACGCCGCCTTGTCACAGCCAGCAGTATGTTAACGATGCTAGAAAATACCAGACAGCCCAAAATAGAGTCTGACGTGAACTAGAACTTTCAGAGCAAAACTGAATAGTAATTTTTTTATGTTCTTTATTAAGGGCTGCTGCAGTAACCGCAACGCTGATAACCGCAGCAACCTGTTCACGTTTCTTTTTTCTTTCTTGGATTCTTTGCAATGGGATCACCGTGTTCTTGCACTAAGCTACGAACGCCAGCAGCGTGGAGTTAAGCGCTGCACGATTGGTGTTTTTTTTTTTTTGGGGGGGGGGGGGTTCTGGTCTACATTTTTACTTCTGCGGATATTCCGTATCCTAGCAACCAGACGCAACCAAAGAGTCTCAGCAAAAAAACAAAACAATAAACAAGTATTTCATTAGTTCTTTCATTAGTTTTCATCTTTGTCATTTAAAAAGCAGCAATTTACCTAATATCCGCCTATGGGGCCGCTCACGTGCCGCATTTTTTGCGCCCTCAAATTAATTGTTGTCCATGTCGACGTGTGGTAGACGTGCTAAAAATTGAGAGTGACGCCGTAGCAATTCAAACTCAAATTAATATTTAAACAAGTAATAAGCAAAAGGAAAAGAAAAAAGGCAATAATACTGCGCCGTTGAGCGAATCATTATCACCGCAGGGAAATTCCTTCACCCGTGGGAAGCCAGTGCAGGATCGTGTCATTAATGCAAAGCTAGCTGTTTTAGTTGGTCTGTGTACTGTTTTCCTAATTTGGAGAAAAGGTAAAAAAAAGAAAGAAAAAAAAAAGACACCTTCTCTTGAGATTGCTTAAAGGTACATTTCTTGGGGTACATAAGAGTTTTTTTCAAAGGATAAATGGAGGAAGGTAAAAATAACAAGGTAAAGGTAATGACACTTTAATAGGGTGCTGCCCTCAGTGTCAGGCTTCTGTCCTCCTGAAGCTACAACTCTAGTCTACCTTTTTTCTCTTCCTTTCTTTAAAGAAAAAAAAAGAAAAAAAAGAACTGAACTCTAGACATCAGTTTAAAGCCGCTCTAATGTGAAGGTCATGCAGAAAGTGCTTGCACCATGAGTTAAAGGCCTGTGGTTGATGTGGTCAACAGCTACCCCTCCTCTTCTAAACCGAACACAAAGGGCAGCGAGCGCTCTTTACCAACGGGGACAGTACCTCTCTTTCTGCTCCGCTGCTTTCACAACACAACCATCACCTCAAAAGAGCATTGTTCCGGTCCGCTCTCGCTCTCTCTCTCTCTCACTCTCTCTCTCTCAACTCTTGTCTCTGTTGCCGCTTCTACTCTGTATTCATTCGTTCGCACTCGTTGGTCAGTGTAATAAAGTCTCTTACTGTCCGACGATTTTTTTCTGGTCGTGTGTCGGCACGTGGCCTGAACACCGTAGGTGATCATATCTGTTAGAGAGAGAGAGAGAGAGAAAAGGTCAGAGCCAATGGGAGCTGGCTCCCAGCCACGGATTGGTCAGGTTGGGTGAGAACGCCGCTTGGCTGTCACCAAGTCTAAATTTAGCGCAAGGCTCAGGAAATAACCTGAAGAGCAAATGTTTATCTTTATTATCCCGGCCCCGCTCCTCTTGTCGTGTGTCATTAGCCGACGCACTGGTTCCTCACCAGTACGTCAGAACTGCTCTCGGTGCCCTTTGCCTCGCCAGGCAGCCGCTCATGTGTGGCCTAATCCCCTGTCCGCTGGCCCAAGGCTGTTCAAGTTGTCAGCAGCTTGTCTGTTCTTGGTCTTAACATGCTTGTGTGTGTGTGTGTGTGTGTGTGTGTGTGTGTGTGTGTGTGTGTGTGTGTGTGTGTGTGTGTGTGTGTGTGTGTGTGCGTGTGTGTTGTGACCGGTGTCGAGAATCTCCCTGTTTAGCCAATGGCACAACACATGGCCAACTCAGTCACAGGGAATTGTCCTAGGAGGGCGAGGAGGGAACACATGATTCATTTTTATTACCAGGCACATTTTATCCACTGTGTGTGTGTGTGTGTGTGTGTGTGTGTGTGTGTGTGTGTGTGTTTGTTTGTGTGTGTGTAACCCGGTGTGAGTGCTGCTATGCCACTCTGATCCCTGTCAGGGCCCTAAGCCAAGCCCGCGGCAGGTCCGACAGCTAAAACCTCATGAAACTCTAGAAGTCTTTCCCAGCAATCAGACATGGACTGACACAGAGAGAAAGAGAGTGCTGGCAGCACTCCTGCTCACTGGTATATTAGTATTTTCCTAAAGCAGCAGGTTGGCTGTCAGCACAGGACTCCCGCCCTGCCCCCCACCTCCCACTTCACCCCCCCCCCCCCACCCCTCCT
>JACSYO010002145.1:237500-340000 GCA_016806645.1 Ophiodon elongatus
TCTCGCAGCCGATCGCCGCAAGCGTTCTTTGATTTAGCGCAACATGGGATTGGCCCACTAATGCAACAGCTGCAACCCCTACAGCCGGGATTGCCTGCATGCACGCGGCTCTGAACGTGGAGATGTGTGGGCCAGCGGGTAGCAGCTAACGGTGCTAACAGAGCTAACATCTTTAACCCGGAGGGAGGGAGGGGGGGGGGGGGACCGTAGGATGGGCATTAAGCCTTGGTGCAGTCGCAATCAGAGCTTTTCAGACATGACTGTCAGCAAGAGTTCACTGATAAAAGCACTGTCAACATGTCTGAGGATTTTAAAGGGACGGGCTATTTGTTTCTAAATGCTTTAGAAACCGGAGGTCTTAAAAATCTAGACTTGAGTATATTTTTTGTCGTCAAATCAAATTGTTTACAGGATATTCAACCTTCATTTCAGTGTAATGCACTAAATACTCAACTTCTTTCCTAACAGAGCTTGTACAACGGCAATGAAGTAGTCCATTAATATGAGATAGTTACTCATACATTTAATTACAATTCCTCCTCGGCATTGTGGAGGTTGGTTTACGGCGATTTGACGGTTACGTTTGTTGTCTTCTTGATTCTTCACGGTACATTTAGTTTGTTCGCCCTCTGGCTTTTTTCCGGAGAAACGCGGAGAACGGCGCATTGAGCACGAACGCCTTCGTGCGCGCTGCGTTGTTCGCGCGCCATCTGCGAAAGGCTCACGCTACGGTGTCCAATGCACGAGTGCAAACGAAGCTTTTTGCTCCTCCGTGACGACGCGTTCCCGCCACCGCGGGTCGAGGGTCGGCGTTTTCAGTGGCAACCGCTGCATGAGAGTTGTGGAGAGCAGCAGCTAGCCGCCAGTCGCACGCACACAGCTTCCACTCACATGAAGTCCTCTATTGGTATCGGTATCGGTACCACTATAAGGGTACGGATATTGGTACTGGCAGACAGAAAGCATGAGACAATGAAATGGTCTTTAATTTGAGATGAAAAGAAAAGAAAACTCTGATTTCTTTTAGTGGATGAACAATGATTTTATACGGTTAAGAAGTATTGTGACAAACTGGAATGAATCTATTGTTTCTTCCTCAGGTTCTCTGAAAGCACCTGTCATCACTCCCCGATGACTAAGGGACGGTTTGAATGGATCTTTTACACTCCTCATCTCACCATTTCATCTCCGAGTGGTCAGTGTCGCCCGATCCTCCAAACCAAGATAACATCCCTCCAGATCTTTTCCATTCCACCCGTGAACTCTTATTTGAAGCGTGGCCTTGCAGAAAGAGTACTTTCATTCAGAGTGATCAGTGACCAGCACGGCAATGGCACTTATCTTCTCGGGCCTGTGAGTTCAAAGCTGACCAGAGAGAACACAAAGAGAGAGAAAGAGAGAGAGAGAGAGAGAGAGGGAGAGAGAGGGAGGGAGAGAGAGAGAGAGAGAGAGAGGGGGGAGGATCATTAAAAGATTGAGGGACCAGCATGCAACACCAGACTCGTACAAACACCGTAGTGCTGATGCTGTGCATGGGGGACATTTAAAAGGGAGAGAGGGAGAGAAAGAGTTAGTGTGTCGACAGGGACTGGAACAGTCAACAGAGCAACCCTCTGCGAGAGAATGGATTCTGGCTATCATTTGCATGTTTAAGCTGGGAGCGCTAAAACCCCACAAAGAGATATTTGCATTCTATTTACAGTCATTTGCAAAGGCAATTCAGGAACGACAAGAGCGTCTGCTGCGACAGAAGGAGGCCTCCTCCCGCCTATTGTCAAAGTAAAGTTCCGTGTTTTTCTCGGGGCCCGCCTCGCCGCTTAACTGATGTCGTGTCTGGTGCCACCGTGGCCCCTGATTGTTCATGCCACTTTGTCCCAACTCAAAGTGCACGTTAGGGAGTTCCGTAAGGTGGCCATGGACGTGTCTGCGAGTGTGTTCGCCTTTGATGCCTCAATCATGTTCAATTATCGTCCCGTCCTGCGGAGTGCGAGAAGGGTTGGAGATGAGGACACGAGAACGTACAGGGTAAAAAAGGTGAGGAGGAGGTATTGTTTAAAGAGTGGAACGGTAGCCTGATGCCCCAAGGCCGTCCTGTAAAAGACACAGGACTCTGCACGTTATACGACCATGAGCACTTCTGTTATACTGCACTAGAAACACACAGCCGGTTAAAGCGTATACCTGCCATTTAGTTCCTCCCACATGTGAGAGGAAGACAGATAATGACACACATTTATGTGTTGACACTTAAAACCTGCGGTTTCCAACCCTGGAGTCTGGGTCAAAAAAAAAAAAAAAATCCTGTGATGTAACAATGTTAGCACAACAAAAGGGCAAAATATGCAGTATAAATCGTGTTTAGATGTTTTTGCAGTGGACATTTGAAAGAGACGATTGCATTGACAAACAAAGGAGATTTGCAACCTGTTAGTGGGAATTAGTTTTAGTGAGAATAATATTGACAATTGCTGCTGACATCCTGTTAAGGCACCCTGTCTGGTATGTGCTGATTTCATAGCCACACACACACACACACATACGCACGCACACACCCACACACCCACACGCACACACACCCACACACACACACCAATGTAACAAGCAAGTGTCTTTATGTGCGACACATTTCTCACAGGAGAAGGTCACGCACAGAAAATACTGAAAGTGTGATGATATGTTCCACTGATATCCTCTAAAATACATTATTATTATTATTATTATGGAAGTAATAAAAGGCTGTAGTCAGGGCTGCACAGCGAGGGGTTGCCATTGTCATCCATTTTGAGAAATTGGTAAAAGTAGGGACAGCATAAAGCAAAACATCCACTCTAAAAATAAATACATTCTTGGTAATTTTATGCATTACTGATATTTAAATATTGCAGTTACAATCAGAACCGGAACAACTCTGCGCTCGCGTTAGTGCGTTTACTTGCATGTGCATAGGCAGGTTTTTTTTCCTTTTTTTTTAGAGACAATGAAGAAGCAAATGAAGTTGTTTGAATGTGGAGGGAAACGTTTGACTAACCCGTCGACATCACAAACAAAAGCCGGCGCAAACTGATTCAACTGACAACGGACCACATGACCAGGAAACCCAAAACAAGGACGGAAAATGATACCAGCAAAGCAACATACACATGACATGTATAGATGTTACAAGTTTTCTTTAAGAATTCAAGGTAACAGAGTGAGTAGTTGATACACGAATGGTTATTTTGTGGGTATTCCTTTATGCTGACCTATAGCTGCATAGTATCATAATTACACGACGTATGAGGTGACTAGAGATCAGTCAGATCAGTGTGAGCCTCAAGGCTCGTCCAGCAGAAATATCCAGAAAAGAAACTAATCATAACACATGTGTAGGCCCATCCTGCCGTCGAGTGCTCCACATAGACAAAATCCGAGTTGTAGGCGGAGGTAGACGGGCCGCTGCTGTGGTGGAACTTCACTAGTAAACCCACATAAAACAATGTAGTTTATGGATTTTCACTTCTTGAGCGGTTCCGTCTACTCCTGCTGCAACAGCATCAGTTACATCAGAGCTGTTTCTTCATTGTAAGAAGAACAAAGGGCGCCACTGAAGGCTTTGCGATCTCCGCCTCCACCCTCCCGCCGTACCCCCACACCCACCCACGGGCTTGGACAAGAGTTTGATTGACAGATGGGTCATCCAATCACCTGCCAAGTAGTTTTTTTTTTTTTTTTTTTTTTTTGAAAGTGCCAAACAGTTTCCAGTGACGGCTTCTCAGATGGTTTCTGTGTCACAAACCATCTGGAGCGTCAGGTCAACTTGTCCCCAAAACCTTTTGTTCGCGCTCCTTGTCGCCGCGGTACTCGCAACACGTCGGTATCTGCTGCTGATAGCTGGCACTGCGTTCGTATGGTGAGACGTGTATTCACACTCCTACGACCGAGCAGAGAGTTTGACCTCACAAGACATGCACAACTGTAACTGCGTTGAGAATCGTGAAATACTCATTTTCCGTGTCAGATAAGATGATCAACAAGCCAAACTCCTGAAAAGTTGCTGTGTTCTGTTTGTAAGTAAATATTACTTGATATTGTTAAGTGAATTCATTTGAAACCCAAGTGCATACTTTGGCATGGAAGAGTGGAACATTTGTAAATTCCTTGCACTTTCAATTTCCCACTTTTTTTTTTCTTCCCTCCCCTCCGCTCCCTCTCCTCTTCCTCTCCTTCATCTCCATCCGCTCCTCTCCTCCGCACTGCTCCGTTGCCTTATTCTGCCACCCACACTAATCCTGTTTTATTCAAGGCATACTGTACAGTACAACGCAATATGCAGGACCTTGGCTGAGGCTTTCTTTGTGGTGGTGGTCGGGGGGGGGCCTTCATTCGCGAGGCCCCAGTTAGGGTCCATCGTCTCCCTCGTCTACCTGAGGCCTCTGTGGGGGCCGACGGCGGCCGAGGCATTGCGTCAACCGGAGGGCTGAGAAAACGGCGTAAATGTCAGAGGAATTATCTGCCTCGCCGGCGCCCACGGAGCCCGGCATGACAACGGGTGGGAGAGGACGGCGGGTACAGTAGCTGTAGAGCATCCGTACGAATCCACACGGCTCACCTCTCCTGCCTCCTTCCCTCCCTCCCTGCCTCCCTCCCTCCCTCTCTACTTGTTTTTTCCTTTCTTTCTGTATTTCTTCTCTCTTGCCAACTCATTTCTTCCTCACTTGTCCCCCCCCCTCACCCTCCTCTCCTCCCCTCCCTTACACTCTCTCTCTCTCTCTCTCTCTCTGTATCACTGTCTCGCCCACCTCGCCTCTGCCCGCAAGCAGTTTGAAGCAGATTATAGCCCTGCCACCCCCACTCGCCCATATACACAAACATTCACTCTGGCACTGACACACACACACACACACACACACACACACACACACACAGATGCCACGCAAACACACTTTTGAGACTCCATGTATCTCCGCCACCTACAGTGCCGCTACATCCACCCAGCGGCGCCGGAGCGTGAACTCTGTTCAGGACATACTGTCCGGTCCAAAATGTGGTCAGACAGAACGCCCCTCCGGGTTGAAAGGACCAAACATGCCCATTATCGAAGTCAAACAGACACCTCCTCTGACACTGCAGGTTAAGGGAAAGTGATATCACGGCGAAACCACAATGCAACCAGCGATTAGACGTCCGACAGAAACAAGCTGTTTTTGTAATCACATGTTTGCTGTGTGCGGTGGTAAAGGGAACCCGCAATTAAGACCCACGGACTGTTATGCAATTGTGGCTGGACAGTTGGAGAAAAATGAAAGATGTTCAGGGCAACAAACCGGCCTTTAAACACCACTCATCATACTGTCCACAGCTCTTTTTCTTTTCCTCCACGCACAAATTAGAACTGTTGTTAGCGCTGCAGTGAGAGTAAAACCTCTCCCCATTAAACCTAATGCATGTGCATTATCATGTTGTGTGTTCTTTTTCATTGACTGTAACCAGGCGGACAACTTAACCTCTTTTTTTACAGTTTGTTGATGAAGCAATAATCGTGTCTTTTACTGAAAGGGGGCAGCAATGCATCAGCAAAGAGGGCAACTGGGTGGGGCCTTGTGGCGTGTGTGTGTGTGTGTGTGTGTGTGTGTGTGTTTTTTTGCATCTATGCATGCAAGAGTTCTTTTTCTTTTTTTCCGTTCCGTCTGCCATTCTGGCCTCTGTGCAGCCCATGTGTGCTGCAAACTGTACGGCTGAATGGGGACTGCGTGGGCCTGACCTGCGATCTCACCGCCCACCACTCGCATAGACATGCAGCGCGGGCAACTGCCTCTGTTTTAGCCTGCAAGAAAGAGCGTGTGTGTATGTGTGTGTGTGTTTGTGTGTGTGTGTGTAGATTTGCAGGGTAAATACAAATCATCCCTTCCTTTTCCTCAATCTCTCCCTTTCCCTCTCTGTGTGTACGCGTCTTTCCCTTTATTATTAATGTTTCCTCACATCCTCCTCGGGGGACAGCGAGGACTCCAGCTGTCCCTATGACAACCTCTATGCTTCTGTCAATCACCGAGGCTGCCTTATCCTCCTCGGCCTCCTCGGCTTTGACAGGTGTGCAGATGGCTCGTCACACGGCTCTATAGCCCGCATCAACAAATGTTGGTATTCGCCCATTCACGTCGCGCGTCCGTAACGGCGTTCTTGTCATCCGCTTGCCACTTTTCATCTTCTTTTTGTCCCCACTAGTGTTCCGTGTATGTTCGTACGCCGCGGCATTAACCGGATAATGATTCATGGCTCAGTTCACTTGGACGAACGGAAGCACAAAACAAAAATAAGGACAATAACATCATCACTTTGTCAGATGTGACTCTGAGAGTAACGCTGGTTATTGATGGATCGGATCCGGTGGAGATGCACATCGTGTGTGTGTGTTTGTGTGAGAAAGTGTGTGTGTGTGTGTGTGTGAGTGTGTGTGTGTGTGTGTGTGTGTGTCTGTGTGCATCCCAAACTCCACAGTCTGTTGGTAATGAGTGCCCTGAGCGCTCCCTACTACACCTAACTGATCCAGTAATTGCTTTTCCTCCTCTGCATTTATCATCATCTGCCCGGCCTGTCATGTTAGCTGAGCCGAGCTGAGCTGAGGTGGACAGAGAGGTGGAGGTGGAGGTGGAGGTGGTGGTGGTGGTGGTGATGGTGGTGGTGTGTCTGTCTGGATGTAGCTATGGTATTGCTCCACTGCCTCAGGGCGGAGGGACGGGGTGAGAAGGGAGGGGGAAGGAGGGGAGAGGCAGAGAGGGCAGTGATGAAGCGGTTAATATAAACTATGACCTCCAGCCGGTCATCATCATAAGGCAAATAACCAACAATCATATTTATTGCATGAAAGCATCATGTTTTTCTTTATAATTCCATTCTTTATTAAAGCCTGTATCCTCTCATCGAAAAGCAAGTTTTTCTTCATCCAATCGCCCAAACTACAGCATTTATCATAATTAGAAGCTGTTAAAAGAAAAACGCCATTAACCTCAGATTTGCATCTTTCCGACGACGTGTGACTAACGCTTTCATCTTCAGAAAGCAGCCGAAACATAGCTTGAAATTAAGATATTTCATCAAAAACACTTTTTTCTACTATTCTCTAAGTCTTATTTTAAAACTTGCCCCAAATAAAAGGTTTGCGCGAACTATATCCTGTAAGCCTGAGCGCAACGAGGAAGCCGTGAGTGACGCGCCTGAGACCAACAGTCACGTGACAAGGGTCCAGTGAAACCTTCGAACCTTGAACTTCAGGCTGCTGAACACAGAGCATTGAGGGGAGTACAGGAGAGGTCGTGAACATGTGAATAGTTCAACATATATATAGCAGGTGGAGCCTATTTTCCAACATTGATAACACTTTTTAAATTTCAGCTTGAAGCTATGACCCATAATGTGTGCTATGAATGTACATAATAAAGGTTTATCTCCGTTAAAAAGTAGGTTGTTTTTGTCAGATTGTCGCATTAAGCTTGCAGATAATGACCACCATGAAAACCCAGGTGACGCTCTGAATGGCTGCTGTTATTTGTAGGTTAGAGTCGGGGACAATACATGCACACTAAAATGCATGTACACTCGGAGAAGATTTAAACAAATTGCCTCCCTTATTTTGCAAGGCCTGCAAATGAGGTCTGCGTGTTTGTGTGTGTGTGTGTGTGTGTGTGTGTGTGTGTGTGTGTGTGTGTGTGTTTGTGCGTCCGTGAGGAAGAGGCAGCATACTGTTTGTGGGGGAGGGCGTGCTGCTGCTGCTAGTGGGGATTTGATGCTGATGAGGTCTGTAATGGGAGTGAACAGGGAGCGTGAGGGGAATAGATTGGGACTTCATTGGCAGGCAGACTCTCCCTGAGCACTGCAGTATGCTCGCCTATTTATTCCACTATTTCAATGGCGCATTTGCTTTGACCTTTCTCCAGCCAATGACGGTAAAATCACATTGCCACTGCAGAGCTACACGTCAGACACTGAGCGCCCCCGATATGATTTCCTCATTTATTGTTTCTCAGACTTCTCAGAGATGAATTGCACCGATGCCATCATGTAAATGATCACAGCTTTGACTATGCAAATTCAGGGGCGGAGAGAATGAGCACGCAGGCCGGAGAGGAGGGTGATTAAGAGAAGAAATCAATTCATATTCAGGTGTGAGGATCGTCCGTGTGCATGCTGATGCTTTACGAACAACAACGGCGAAGGACGCGTGACGTTTAATAATCAAAACACAAGTAGATATGTCTTTGGTGTCCCATGAAAACCTTCTCCTGTCTCCAACTGGATTAAGACTACTTTTTGATTGCTGGATTTGGATGAATTTTAAAAAATGTAGTGCAGTCAAGATAAAAAAGATTGTGATATTCTATATTTTTCTTATCGGCAACATATTCCAGGAAAAGACCAAACCAATAATACCTGTGTATCAAACATCCGATATATCTTATTTCTCTCCGCCTCAGGCTTGAATTTTTATCCCAAAAAATGATTGGCAATGAGCCACACTGTTGCACTGGGTGCCTTGTTTCCTCATCGTGACGAGCACGGGCACCAGAGTTTATTTTAAAACCATCCTGCTGCCTTAAATAATTGCTTGCACAATCCACTGCTGACAATCGTCTCTAATTAATAAACTTTTTTCTTCAACAACAATTTACTGTGTAAATATATAGTGGAGTAACGTTCTACCTGAGCAGAGAATGAAGTCGTGCCACTGTTTGCGCTGTTAGCATCGTTAGCTTCTAGCATGCGGCTCAGCCGTCACCTTGTTGAGATCTGTGGGGAGTATGTATATGTGTGGCCTGTTTCTAAATGGGATGTGGAGGTAGTATTACTGCATATGTGAAAGAGTTGTACAAAGCCTACATGAGCCGCTACTAGCCTTAAACACCCCGAATGTCCGAGTTGCATTGTGGGCGCCAGGTTTTTGACGTAAAAAAAAAAGATGGTTCTGGTTCTGCTCTATCAATTTTTATACTTTTTAAAAAGTGTAAAAGTGACAATGTGGAGTTCTCTCTGCCTAAGACGTTTGTCTTAGGCAGTAACAAATGTGTTGGAGTACCGCACATGAGTCGGAAAGTATCGAGAGACGGACTAATGCATTGTTGGTTTTGGTCTTTTCGTGGACAAAAATGTGGCTTTTTTTTCTTAGCTCTTAAAAATTGAAATTGTGGTTGTCATCACAATGGTGGCAGCGAGATAACAAATAATACATGTTGACACTCAAGACCAAGTCTGTGTTTTTCCGCAGCGTCGTCGTGAACTACAGAGGACCACACAGACAATCATGTTGTTAAGTCCGAAATGAGTTTGTGCACACAGCCAGCACGAATGTAGTGTAAACAAGGACAAAGACTGTGTTCTGCAATAGGTACGAGTCCAGATGGTGAAACAGCCATATTCACAAACAAACATGTTGCCCAGCATGACGGCCTCAAACAAAAAGAATACATTCAGCCAAAAAGCAGATGGAAAATACTCCCTCTGTCCCTCCTCCCCTCTTCCTGAGCCCTCACACACACACACACACACACACACACACACACACTCACACACCACCGTCCTCCCGTTCCCCTTTTCCCCACAAATCCATCCTCCCATGCGGTTCCGTGCAACAGATGCAGGCAGCATGGCAGAAATAGAAAAAGGGTGAAGCGTTGTTCACGAACGAAGTCGGGCACAAAGAAAAGGCAGGAAACATGAGCTGACACTAAAAATAAATGAATCCTTGGGCGAGAGAGAAATACTCAAAGATCCTAAAATAGCTGGTCAAACAAAGGCATCACGCGGCGCTTTGGTAGCCGAGTGGTTACAGCGCAAGCCGTGTAACCACATGTCCCGGGTTCGATTTGGACCTTTGTTGCATGTCATACCCTTATGTCTCTCTCCCCCTATTTCTACCCTGTCCTTTGTCAAATGAAAGCACAAAACACAACCCCCCTCCCCTAAAAAAAAGATTCTAGAAACAAAACAAAAACAAAGGGATGAATAAACTAGATTGAGTTTTAAAGTTGTTTTTTTTTCTTTCTTCAAGAGGAAGCCCCTCTTCTCTCTCGCTCTCTCTCTCTCTCTCTCTCTCTCTCTCTCTCTCTGTGCTCTCTCACACAGTGACTCCCTGGTTGCTAGGTTACGACACTTGTGGCCGCCATCCACAGTCTGAAGGTGCTTTTTGCGTCGGCAGAAGGCAGCCTTCTTTTTCATCCATCATTTGAAATGTAAAATAGCAAAAAATGGAAACACATGCATTGTCAATTAGGGGAACACCGGGCGCAGTATGAGGGACATCCTACGGATCAATTTGTACAAAGGAGGCTTGTATTTCAGATGTACCATGGAAACAGAGACGACTCTTAATTACCTCGACTAACAGCCGCAGCAGGAGGATTTGAAGGGAAGTGGAAAATCTCAAATCCTGCTTGTTTGTTCATGTGCATCTGTTATTCATAGTGAACATCAATGTCAATTTGAGCTCGTTGCCCATCCGTGAGGCAACACCAAATGTGCTATTACATGGATTTTATTCTGAGCGCCTTATTGCCAGGTGGGTATTTGCTTTTTTCTTTAAGATGAGTTAACGTTTGCTTAAAAGATTTGTTTTCCCCGCAGTAAAATCCTATAAACCCTTCATGTATCCAACTTCGGCTTTGTCACGCTATTGGCACAATACTTGCAAACTGTCGTACTGTACCTCAGAGAAAGTACTCACAGATATCAACGTATCCTCATTTAACGGTTCGTATGATACCCTTCGCAAAGTTAATCCTTGTTTTTTGCGCGTTTTCCAAGAAAGCAAACAACACGTGTCAATTTCAGCTCGTTACATGCTCGTCTTTTCAAAATATATCGTGAAATACTTCTTTAGGTTTAGGCAACAAAACTACTTGGTTAGGTTTTAGAAATAGATTGTGCAATACTTCGTTAGGTTTAGGAATATTTCCTGAAATACTTAGGTTTAGGAATAGATCTTGAAATAATTAGTCAGGTTTAGGAATAGATCGTGAAAAAATGTAGGTTTAGGAATAGATCTAGAAATACTTAGGTTTAGGCAACAGAACCACTAAAATAACCACGGAGGAGCCGTTAATGAAATACGCAAGTTACGTGACATCAACATCAGCGTTGACTTCTCGTCTCACGCGGGGAACGAACAGCGGCCTCTCTGTTGGACCCATCCTCCTCCACCTCCCGTCTGCCCTTTGTGTGCTTTTGCAGTCTTTACACTTCCTCATTTTGTGCATAACATACTAAATCATTTTGTGGGATATCTACAAAATACGGCGCATTTGCTAGAAATGCTGGACGAGACCAGCTTGCAGAAATAGATTAAATGAGGTGAAATAAGTCCTGAATCATACGCCTGACTTTTGCGGGGCAGAATAGCCCTTAAATCCTCACCAAATGTCACAGTTCACCTCCACACACAGCAGTTTCAGAGGGCATAAATCCTCCCTTATCTGAAACTCCGAGTGAGAAGCTGCTTGCCAGTATGGTAAAGGTCATTGTGCTTTGCTGATGGATCATGTGCCAAGTATCATATCGAATATGAATGAACAGAGCAACTGGTATTACACATAGGTCATTTCCCAGCACATCTATCAAAGCATCAGCTCGGCCTGTGTAAACACTCACTCATTCTGCAAAAACACAAAGCTGGGAAGATTGTATAAAGCGCACGGCAACTAATAAAACAGTAATGCTCTTCTCCTGGATTCATTATTGCTGAGAAAGAACAATAAAAGCAACATTATTTCTCTGAAATGCAATTAGATTCATTTGGTTTCCAAATAAATACAACAGGAAGTTAACAATTCCTCGAGTTTGTCTCCCAAACTAAAATCAAAATGTATCTTTGTTTTAAGTTATTTGCAATCATATCATTGTGTTCCATTATACTCAAAGGCACAACTTATAAAAAGACGCTCGAACACAAAGGCCCTGACAAAAAACACACACACCCTTGCCCATTAGGGACTTGAGTTCAAACAAGTCTACACCACAGGGCAGGGCCTATATTTCATCAGGGGGGAGGGGTCAAAGTTGAAGCCCCGAGGACATGCCGTTTCCTCTCCCTCCCAGGGTTCCAGAGGGCGAGGCGGACATTGTTTAACGGACACACCGAGTCTCCCTGGTCTCCCACTGGACGGGAGGAAGTCGGCTTGCTTTAAGAGCTCGGCCAGTCAAGGTGATTTAAACCACCAAAAGCCCCGGCATTACGGACCAGGCCTGGCTCCCCATTCCTCCAGTTCCTGTCTTTCATTCGTATCCCCCCCACCCCCAGTAAAAAGATCACAGTCCTTGTGTTTCAGTGTTTTCAGGAGGTTATTATTGTGTCCTTGGGAGCTGATTTACAGAGTAACCCTGTGTGCTGGTGACGACTTTCATTGGTCTGTTCTTTAATTGCGGGCTGTGGTACGGCGGCCCTGAGGAGCAAAACACAGCATTTGGGAAAACACATGAGCACGAGAGAAGGTTAGAAACAACATGTCAGGAAATACATAAACATAACACACAACAAACAACAAACAGCTACTCGCCATCTTTATCCTTCTTATAATTCGGGGGTTAACATCTATTTAAAATATCTCTTTTCACACAACTGTATTTATTCAAGTTTCTTGCCAAAAACTACATTTTGCAAGATTATACATTTGAACACATCACGATCAAATTTAAGGAAGCCTCGCCGAAGATTTTTATTAATCGAGTTTCTCGCGATTCTCAAGAAGTAATTACACCCTTGATTGCAGCAAAACGTCTGATTCACGGCCAAACGTTATTGGTCTCTGGTAAAATGACCACACACACGAAACAATGTAAACGATGTCAAACTGTAAAAGAGAGGGACTGTTTTCCGAAATATTGTGTGTGCAAAATAAAAATGTCTGGAATGTGTTTGGCATTTCAAGGCCACCATACAGCTGAGGGCCAGCGTGCAAAAACACACACACACACACACACACTGGACACTGTGTTTTGGGGAGAGCAGGCAGTAAGGCAGGAGATGAAATGTCTTATTAGGGAGCGAACGAGAACCAGGCGGGCCTGAGCTGAGCCAGGTCCTCTATTAACCTGTCCTTCCAGGGGAGAGGCTCGTAAACAAGGCCGTGATGGCAGGAAGGGCTGGGGGAGCCGGCGGTTAGGAGGTGGAGGGAGACGGGGAGGTAAGCGGAGGCCTTCATGAGGGTTGGGAGAAGGGGGGGGGGGGGGGGGGGGGGGGGGGGGGGGGGGGGGGGGGGGGGGGGACAGCACTTGTCCCTTCAAAGGGAAGAGGAGAGAGCATTGATCTGTGTGATCCCTCTGATGTTGAGGACGCGGACACACAAAAAAAGGGACTAACGCATAGAGACGCTCTGGATGACAAGCTGTCATATTCTTTTAAGCCTCCACATCGGGAGATCTATTGTTTGTGGGAGTGAAGATGAATCCGTCCCATTAGCCCGTGGCGAGGACTTTTTGGGGCCAATAGAACCTGTGATTGATTTCCAGCGAGTGGAAGTGGCAGCGTGGCAGTTCTGCCCGTCTATCGCTCAATGCAACGCTTCCATCTCGGGTCTCTTCCCCTCTAATATGCCAGCGTGCACACACACACATGCACACACACACACACACACACACACACACACTCATTTCTCGAAAAATGCACCGTAGCCTCAAGGAAGTAGGTTAACACGGTGCACAAAGAACGGGGGGGGGGGGGGGGGGGGGGGGGGGGGGGGGGGGGGGGGGGGGGGGGGGGGGGGGGGGGGGGGGGGGGGGGGGGGGGGGGGGGGGGGGGCATTTTAGTTGACATGGTTAGAGGTGAGTGACAGCGGATAAAACAAACGCAGACTAAACAAACAGACATGTAAAATATTGTCACAGTTTTTGTTTCCTTTGTGGGACTTTTGCAGATAAATAGAGCAAATATGCTCAGAAATTTGTGTGGAGAAGAAATGAAGACATTGATGGAGATGAAGAGCGAAATGGAAAGCAAACACCTCTTCTCTTCTTCTCCTATCCTCGCCTCTTCCTCATCCTTTCCTCTCCTTGTCCTCTCTCTCTTCCTCATCCTCTCCTTTCCTCTTCCTCTCCTTGTCCTCTCCCTCTTCCTATCCTCTCCTCTTCTTCTCATCTTTTCTTCTCCTCTATTCTCCTTGCCCTCTTCCTCTCCTCCTCTTTCCTCTCCTTGTCCTCTTCTCTCTTCTCCTCTCCTCACTTTCTCTTCTTCTCCTTGTACTATTCCTCTCGTCTCATCTCCTTCTACTCTTTCTCTCCTTGTCCTCTTCCTTTCCTCTCCTTTCCTCTCCTTGTTCTCTTCCTCTCCTCTCCTTGCACTCTTCCTCTCCTCTCCTTGTTCTTTTCCTCTCCTCTCCTCTCCTCTCCTTGTCCTCTTCCTCTCCTCTCGCCCCCGCAGCCTCCAGAGCACAGCTGTCTACATGGCTGGACTGTTTTCACTGACAGGCTGTGAGAGCCATGAAACAGGAGGGCACCAGGGAGCTGGGCCACCTCGACAACATGCGCCCCCACAATCTGCTGTTCACTGTGTACCCCAACCCTCTCTCCCTCCCTCTCTAACTCCCTCCCTCCCTCTCCACTCTAACAATCTCCTTCACTATTTCAAATATTTCCTCCCTCAGGCTCTCTCTCTCTCTCTTTCTCTCTCTCTCTCTCTCTCTCTCTCTCTCTCCCTCTCTCTCTCTCCATCCCTCCTGCATTTTTTTCTCTCTCACCACGTCTCGTCTCGGTTCTATCAGATTTTCTGTTTGTGCCTGTCATTTTCTCTCCCTAATACTCCCTCCCTCTCTCTGCCCTCCAGTGGCCCTCTCATACTGTCACATCTGCATGTGTTTTTGCCGCTTGGCTGTCATGTCCCATGTTTTTGCCTCAGCCACACGCCATTTCTCACAAACAGAGAGATGAAAGGAGGGAAACAGGGGGGGTGGGGTGGGGAACGAAACAGAGAAAACAGAGAGTCCGGGCTGATTCGCAGGAGGTTAAGAAAGCATGCGGAATGAGAGGGAGGCAGCGCGAATAAACCAACAACAAACAATTTCTTATTTTGACTGGCTGCACCGTGCAATTGCAAAGCTGTCTGGGATTTAATAAGCATTTGGCATTAGGAGTCTGCTTGTTTTCCTTGGTGCGGAGGCAGCGGCGCTGCGTGGTTACCCCCGTTTTCAGCTCCAGAGGGGGGGAGGAGAAAAGGCGGCCAAGGGCTATGGGAGCAGAATCTCCCTCTTTTCTCTCTCCGTTGTCTCCCCCGGCTGGGCGGAGCTTAACCGGGGGGATGGGGGGTTTAGCCGGAAGGGAGGTGCTGGAGCCGAGGTAGTGATGGGGACCAGCTCCCCTGGAAAGCCCCTGAGGGAGGCAGCCTCTTTGCAGTAAATAAACAGCCCACTCTCGCTGCTCAGAGCATCTCCTCCCTTCATGCATCTCAAACCCTCAAGGACAGTTTCACGTCACTGTAGCCCTCCTCCTCCCTACAGTTCTCCCTTTCACTGTCCCTTTCTCACTTTTTTTCCTTTCCTCCCCCCACTCTCTGACATGACTCACTCATGCAAACATCGTCACCCCCCCACATACACACACTCACCAAAAACCCTCTCTTATTAACACATCACATCAAAGAGGATGAAAATGTGACTCTCTCTCTGCCTTTCTTTTCAAGAAGAGACAAACAACAATGAACAATGTGGGATCTGTCGCATTCTTCCCATGGGAGAAGACTTCTGACGGCATCTCGTGTTGGGGATGGAGAGGAAAAGAGGAGAAGAAAAGGGGAACACCCCCACCGTGCAAACGGAATCAAAGTGAGAACCATAACTCAGAACTTAACAGCGTTGTCGTGTCTGATTTGTTTGCGTATTTGTGAAACACGTTCTGAACCTTTTTTTTTTTTTTTTAAAGAAAGCAACTTTGCAAAAGAGTGAGTCAGCGTTGGCTGTAACATTAGCCTATTAGCAGACGTGAACAAAGTCTGTGATGCATCGGCGTGTTGCTCTGAAGGCTTCACTCTTCCCTCAGCCCCCTCGAACGCGTCCTTCAACGAACGTGTCAGAAACGGACGGGGCTGACAAGTGCGGGCGGTGCGAAAGTGCGACTCAAGGTCAAAGACGAGATTTCTCACATATTCCGTGAGCAGCCCCGCTTTCACCTCTAAATACAAATAACACAAATAACACATCTGATTAGCTCGCCGCTCGGTCCACCCACGTAGGCGGTGCGCGGAGTGTACGCTGCGCGCACCGCCGCATGCTTCCAGCGGATCCTTTGACTGCTACATGCGATGCTGCCTCTGATCCACGGGGGCCTTTGCTCCTCCTCCCTCTCGCAGCTTCTCATAGACCTGTCGCCGCTTGACTCTCACCGCTCGGCGCTGTGGGATTGACCCACTTCTTACACCGGTGGGCCCGAGTGAAGGCCCCCGGGAGAGCCAGATCACACACACACACACACACACCCCACACACACACACACAGACACACACACACACACATTACATTATACATGACTGCGTACATACGATATGACATATGCTGATGAATAAAACGTATAATTATTGATACTTAATAATTCCAGTGATGAAGAGTTGCATCTGCGGCTCCTCTGGAAGCTTAAGACTCTGCACCTGACAGGGATTTAAACCTAATGCACATATTAACGCAATGTATATATTTGCCGATTATTTATTTTTTCATTCGTTGGGCAGGCATTTCGTTTTCAGTTTTGGTATTTGGATGAGTTCATGCATAAAACACAGCTGGGAAATGCTTCTTATTCAATAAAAAAATAGATATGTCAAACAAGAATACTGCAGAATAACAAAATCCTAAAAAATGTGTGCCTTTTAATTAAACCGATTGCAGCCGGGCGGTGGGTAATGCCCTCCAGACCGCAGCCTCAAAACGTCCGTCGTTTAGGGGGGAGATGGCCCTCGAATGTGACTCTGAGGTACGTTTACACTCGAACACACAGCGGCGTGAGAGGCAGCGCTCAGCGCAGACAGAAGCTTGTGTCCACACGAGGCGTAAAAACGGCACTCGAGGACTCATCGTGACACTTTTCGTTCATAATAACGTGTGTGGTGGAAGCCTCCGAGTGTGTAAAAGAGGAAATGTGCTGCTTTTATGACACACGTCCGTGCAGCGTGCTGACAGAGCGGTCACAGTGCTCTTCCGGTCACGACTGCTATGCAGGTTGAGCCCAGAGCCCAAAAAATGGTATTCAGAAACTTCCAAGCAAAGGCAGTCAGCAGTCAGGTTTAAGGATAATTCAGGTGATAAGAGCTCGCCAGTTAGTGAGAAAACACCCACTTCTGTGTAGCTGCATTGGTTAAAAGCATAGAAAATAAGAAGTGGACGTAGTCACCATGACAGTCACCGATTGGGTTAGTAAGAGGTTTAAAGGGGGGGAGTTAAGAACAACCAAACGCTCCAGAAGACATTTTCGGGCGAAGAAAACGGTTACAGTTAACGTTTATGAACTGAAAACACTCTGTGAAAAGGTTAAAGTTAGATGTCAAAAAAAGTCGTGGTAGCCACACCCTTAAGCCTATGTGGCTTTATGGCCTATTTTACCATTAATGGGAAACTAGCATTTAAGACCATAAACTCATGTTTACAATGTTTACTGAGGTAATAAATCAAGTGAGAAGTAGGGTCATTTTTTATAGACTTCTATACAATCTGACTTATTTTGGACCCCTTATGGCTATGAGAGAAAATGCAAGTTTAAGGCACTTCCGGTAGTTCCACGGTTTTCCGTCTGGTTAAAAGTATAGTGACTTCCTCCTGCGCCACCCTTTTCTAACCAACTTTTGAGTTTGACTTGCTCCACTCATCCATTAGCTTAATGAGGCGGAGGTCTGGCTGCAAGAGATTAGGACAGGACAGGAGACAAACTATTTCCTGTCCGGCATTAGACTGCAGTGTTCATCTGTTCTATCACATGATCTCCTACTCCTATGCAAAGACCAAAGGCATGTCGGCATACACACACACACACTCACGTGTACCTTGGCCTGCAGGCATGCATAGAAAGCTCCAAGGTTACCTCCAGCTATGATCCATGTGAGGAGACTGATATCTGGACAGCGTCTTTGATGTCGAAATGATGAGAGCATCGAAGAACACAAAGGCGGCAGCTCAGGGTCAGAGCTACACGGGAGGATATCTGAGCCATACATTCCCCTCTGGTTTAACTTATTCATGCCTGCACCAGGAATTCACAAAGACATTGGTAAGTGATTCAAAAGAGGAATGGTGTTGTGAGGGGGTGTGCTGCAGTACACTGCAGATTTTTTGGATCAAAAGAAATATGCATATGGCATACACATGCTAGCATCTCACACAATGGATTCTGCCTCAGTGGCATGCGGGCAGCATTAAATCTCTCTTTCTGTTTCTGGTTCAAACTTTTATGACGTAAGTGGAGATTCATCACCATTGCTAAATCAAACAGGACTAGTTCTTGGTCCGTCCACACATTGCCTTTTAGCATGTGAGCGTGCGCCGCTTGCTAGCTAACGGCCGCCGCTCGGCACTGCGATCGTAGGGCGTCGTCACGGAAGTGTGGCACCCAATCTCGGGTTTTCCCCTCAGGTAAACACTGTCAGCACCGCTAGCCGCCAGCTCAGCCGTGGCCATGTTGAGGACCGTGTGGAAGCAGAATATACTCTCAAATTCTAATTTAGCACCCAGGAACTGCTCGGGATGACTGTTGCATAGCCGACTGATCTAACTGACAAAACTTGCGTTAGCTCGCTAACATATGAACCCGTTTAAAGTGAATTGAATACGGTCGACATATCTGAATTGACACCGAATCAAATGTTTAATTATGATGTTCCATGGGAAGATTTAAAATTACGTTTCATAAAAATTAAAAATGTATCTCAAATGTCAAAACATTATGCTAATATCATCAAGCTAAATCACTGGCTTGTGTTAGATTAGCCTTATAAATTTTTCCCGACTCATCCTTAACTGCAAGAGCACTACTTACTCTGAAGCACACATTTCTCTGTTGAACAATGAAATAAAACAAAGTCATACATTGGCAACGAGTTTAATATATCATTAGACCCCCTCACTGTTAATTATGGAAGTTATGCTACAGCTTGTGATGCTCCAGTCGCTAGCAAGTTTTTGCTAGCTAACACCCCAGTTTGAAACTAGCTTGTTTAGAACGTAGGTAGTGCTTCACATGCAAAGTTATGGTTTTATATATAGCTGGTGAAACCCAGTCTTATAGGTGAGAGCACTCAGACGAGGCATGGAAGGATTAATAAGGGTTAAGCACTGAAACAAGTTTATTTAATCAGACGCGGCTGTGGATTTTATGACAGATAAAAAAAAATTCTGAGCGCACACTTTCTCGTTTGGGTTTCAGGGTCACAAGCTGCCGTCGCCGATGTGTCATTTTTCTGTATTTGCCACCAATTCAAAATCCATCCGCTAAAAATAAATATATCCTGAGCATCTTGCAATCCTGAAAAGTGCAGAGATTGAAATGATAACAACAATACCATCCAAGTGTAATTAGTGCTTTGGGAGGAAACGTGGCGGGCTGCGTGTGCAGGATGGCAGGCAGGTGCAAGGAGAAAAGGGGATTGCTCAGGGAGAGGTCAGGATATAAAAAAAAAACACACTGGCTGGTTTGCCGGCAGCACACCACGTCTGTCAAAATAAGAAATCCCTGCAGTTTTGCTCAGCCTGACATCATTAGGATGTGGAAGTGAAACCTCACCACTGTTCTTGAGACTTTTTGAGTGAAGGCTACTACTTTAGCTCAGCATGCTGGCCCTGCAGCGTGTTCACGTCAGACACGAACACTACTAACTCCGTCCTACATGGCTGCTGTATGAGCTTTGCAATGCAAACAAGCAGCAAGGCTTCGAAGGAAAAGACAAAGACGGGAATCAAGAGGGAGTAGGAGAAGGTAAATAAGTACATTTACTGCAAGTACTGCAATTGAGTACACATTTGAGTATTTCTATTTTATGTTACTTTATTCTTCGTGTTAAATGTTTCTATATTCTTAATACCTGCCATTGGGCCTCAGTCCCCGCGGAATCAGAGGCATCAGCTTCACAAGAAGCTTGCTTCTCCTCGCTGCTCTGCTGGGAGCCAACAGGACACCACACTGCTGGAGACCCGGGCCGTACTGCTGGGCTCGCTGGAGGGAAAGGATGCACTGGAGAACCAGAACCAGGACTGCTCGGGGCAGACTGTCTTACCCTGCTGCGGCAGAATTAGTGGTTTTCTAAAGGGACTCTGGTGCTCGGAAACACTACCGCTTTTGTCCACAGGGACCGCCAAAAACAACACAAAATGAAAGTTCCTCGCAGTATTTTCAAGTAACCTCTTGAATTCAGTACGTTTTTACTTGTAATGAAGTAATTGAGGCTGTGGTATTTCTACTTTTACTTAAGTAAAGTTTCTGAGTACTTCTTCTGCCACAACGTAAAAGCAAGCGCTGTGGAATGGGAGGAATGGAGGACACAGGAAATGGAGTGAGAAACACAGGGCATTGCAAAAACAATAATGACTTCCACTAATTGTGTTTCCTATGGCCAATGTGAGTGTGGTGACATTTCAGTTCTGTGTTGGTCGGTCAAAGGATGAGCTAATTAATATGGTAATTTAGCCCCAACGCCTCCAGTGACAGCCACACCCCCTCGTTAGCAGCCATGAGGACAAGGGTCGGGTGCACCGGGAGCAAGAGAGGGAGGGAGACAGACGGAGATGGAGCCAGAGAGGTTTTTTATTTTCTGGCTTCGCCTTCTCGAAGCAGCCCCGGAGTCACACGACTCCGTCTCTGTAACGGGAACAAGTGATTATTTCTGAAAAATGGGGAACTTTGTCAAAACGTATCCCTCCCACACACCATCTCACTCTCTCTCTCTCTCTCTCTCTCTCTCTCTATCTCTCACTCTCTCTCTTTCTCTCTCTCCCCAGCTCTCTCACACACACACACACGTGCGCACATTTGAACTTTCATGTTGAGCGAGCGTGGGCACACACACATGCATTGAAGTACATAAACACACACACAGCTGCGCAAATAGGCAAACACACACTGCTTGCACGCAAGCACACACACACACACACACACACACATGCGCGACTTGAATCTCCGAGGCATGTTGTTTGATTGATCCCATCAAGTGAAGGGCATCTCTGCCTGTGAGGAGTCATGTGGCACTCAGCGTCGTTCTGCCAGCGAATCAAGCGTCAGTGATGAGGGATGAGAGGGCACACACTCCAACTGAGGTCTGATCACATCTTAAAGACATTATAGAAGCTTTGCAATGCAAACTCTACGACGTATAGCTGCACCAGACCTGCTGCAGGATATGATGCAGCAGTTTTGGGAAGTAAGTATCCTTTACTTCAGTAAACGTACTAATACTGCAGTGTAAAAGTATTCCATTGCGAGTAACATCCATTCAGAATCTTGCATGACTACAGAAGTATTATAAGCAAACATGTCCCAAGTGAATCTTATTTTATTATATAATATATTATCTCAACCGGGAGATTATGTGGTTTTGTGTGTGTGTGTGTGTGTGTGTGCGTGCGTGCGTGCGTGCGTGTGCACCTCTTTGTCTGTCCACCGCTAATCTTGCATACTGCTCGACCCATCAGCCCGATATTTTTTTGTGATTTGTTTTTGACTGTATGTTCAAGGACCTCTCGTGGTTGCAGTGATTCACACTTGAAAAACATGTTATATTGACAACCTATTTTATTTTATTTTATCTGTTTTATATCACCGAGTTATGAAAGGGAGTGCAAGTGATGCTTCGGTTCTTGTTTCCGTTACGGATTACAAATGGTTCCTCTCTTGATTTGCATGCCTTGTAAGACAATTTTATACGTATGCATATATGCATTTATGCATGTATGTATTTATGTATGTATGCATGTATGTACATCGTTAGGAGGGAGCTAGTTAGCTGTCAGCAGCCGTTGGGCAGGAGAGTCCTGCGGTGTGTTCGGCTAACAGCAAAAAGCGAAACTAAGACAGCTAAAGCTAACAGAACTACACACTCAGCAGGACTGTTTCTGTTGAGGTGAAGTTTCAAACAGCCAACATGAAGTGTAACACAGCGAACTGCAGTTTAGCCACAAGGAACTGGTGCAGAAAGCTGCATAGATTAAAATGAGCATATCTGTTTCGCGAGACAGGCCGGTGAAAAATGTGTCTGATATGGTTGCGGTCTAGATTTTGGGAGGTGGGGAGGGTCGTCGCAGACACACCTGATGGAGATTGTCCACTTTTTCTAGTTAGTGATGCACGAATGCATAAGGAGCATTTTACTGTTGTAGCTGGTCGATTGGGGACTATCTTTTAATACAGTAAAGTGGTTCTAAATACAGTTTAATCCAGAGGTTCCCAAACTAAGGGTCAGCCTCCCATTAAGGGGTCACCGTAAATATTTGAGGTGGTCGTGAGATAAGTTCTGCTCCACAAATTTGTTTTTAATCTAATCTTTGTTTTTAGAGAAACGTCAGATGCATGTAGGAATTTAACTCAATAAATAATTGCTGCCATTTGGACAAACTCAAACAGAAAGTCTTGACGTGCAGTTTCCCCTTTGCCTGGGTCCCTTTTTTGTAAGCCTTAAAAAAAAACCCGGAGGAGTCGAAGTCTGCATGCTGCCAAAAAACACTCAAGCGTTACTTAATGAAATCACAAGGAGACGTCCCGGCATTAGAAATTTGAGGAAGCACATAAATGTTTGCACTGTGTACATTCCCAACAAACCTAATTGTGATTGCGGTTTGTCAGTTTAGAAATGTTATCCAAGTGTCACGTGTGGGGGGGGGGATTGGTTTGGAAACTATCCAAACAAATGCAGTCCAACATCAATGTTTCACATTCAGATAGTTTTTCCACTGTGACATTTCTTCACGCAGACGTGTTTATGTTTCTGATTCATTCCATATTAATTTCTCTCTTGTGTCCCGATCTCTCCGAAGAGTCTTATTATTTCAGTGACTGCAGTTGGAACTATTCTACCATAACTATTTCCTTAGCATTCCCCAGGACTTGCATCCAGTAAATGAACTTGAAAGCGGCTATGACCAATACTTTTATATCATAAATACATCACATGACAACTCGTATATGTGAGTGTTTCCATTAGCTCCCTTCAGCTTTACGGAGCAACTTTCAGCTCATTATTTTGGTTTCACCGACTTTCAAACTTTCCTGCTTTGACTCAAGTTAAAAATCTCAGTGACATTTTTGTAAGTGATTTTACAAATAACTGTTAAATATATGTAGTTGGTGTCAATGTCTTATGTTCTATAATATTGTTATTATTCTTACGAAATAACTGCAGACAGAAAAGCAGAATGTGTTAACCTTGAGAAAGTGGCCAAATGTCTCCTCAGATGGTGAACTATTTAAAGGCGCATTTGATTGATTCTGAATCACAAGTTGAGGAGTTGAAGTCGAACACACAGAGGAAAACCTCAGAGGAGAGGCCGGCCTGTGTCTCACCGGCCATTTTAATGAGCAAACTCCTCCTTCGACCTCCCACCACATCATTCCTCTTTACCTCCCCTCCGTCCTCTCACCCCACCCTAACACACATACACGGACGCAAACATTTGCCCGGCTCATTAATTAAAAGCACAAACAATTTAGGGGGCCCCGGCTCCTCCCCCTTCCGGAGGCAGGGGGGGCCTTTTTTTTCTTTCCCTTTCCTCCGTTTGCGGGGGAATGTTTGTTTGAGCTGAGCCTTCTTGTTAATGTAAATAATTTACCTCTACCTTTATCCTGATGGAATCTTAATTGTGCTTCTCCGGCTCGCCTCGCGGCAATTCATCAACGTCCTCCTTGACCAGAGAGAGATGCGCTGCCTGCCGCTGAGAGGCGAAGAAGAAGAAGAGAAGGAAAAAAAAAATCTAGCACTTTGGAACAAAGTATGAGGGTGCGCAGACAAAGAGAGGCTCGAGATTAATGACAACTCTCCACCAGTTAAACGAGTGTTTGTTGTTTTTCGTCCGATGCTGCTGGTCATCTATTGTCTCCGGCTATCGATCTTTTATTTCAGCGGAGCAAACACAACGGAGAACAATAAGAGCGCTACGGGCCGGGGCCGCGTCGGCTCCAGAACATTTGGAGCGTTATTGACGAATCCATTCATCCCCAGCGCGAAGTATTCATTAACACCGTGAGACCGATGAATGCAAAGATGGGCTGCGTGCACATGTGGGCCTGGAAGCCATTCAGAGGGCAAGAGACCTGTGTGTGTGTGTGTGTGTCTGTTTATCTGAGTGTGTGCAGGGAGGGGGGGTTCGGGGGGGGTTGAATCTTTATTTTTCATTCTTGGCATATCAGCCTCGGAGGGCCTCGGTGGTGCAGTAAAAAGCCATGCTGTCTCGGTCACGTGACCAGCTGAGTGTAATTGCACGCCTCTCGGCTTCGAATTGAAAGCAGCATCGGGCCGTTTCTCAGCGTACGGGTCTAAAGACGAGACCGCAAAGAAAACCCACCACTTCCCTTAGCGAGAAATGTCCCTGCACTCCCACAGCCTGCCCTCTTTACCAGAAGCAGCAGCAGCAGCAGATGACAACAGTGGGTGTGAGTGTGTGTGCGTGCGTGTTTGTGTGTGTGTGTGTGTGTGTGTGCGTGCGTGCGTGCGTGCGTGTGTGCGTGTGTGTGTGTGTGTGCGTGTGTGTTTGCATGTACATGGGCAGGGCCTACGCTGGTCTCTGCTGATTTATCTGTGCTTAATTATGTCGCGCTGTGGAGTCACAAGCCAATTATTTGCCCTTTTCAAAGCTCGCACACTCACAAAGAGAAGTACAAGAGAGGCATATTTTTAGCGTCGCTAAAGTACATGGATGAGCTTGCGACAGTGTACACAGATACACCACGAAGTGGGCTTTTTCGTTTCATGGTTGTGATTTGAGAAGCGTGACGGGGTGCAAAAGCACCATTAGCCCGGTCGCGTCTAAAATACCAACTTCCACTGACTACCCTTCCAGTTTGGGACTTGAAATTGAAGTGTAAAGGCGTGTGTACTTCTCTTTTACCTCTTCTGCTGTACACACACACCAGTGTAACACTGACAGAAAGAAATATGAAAAGGAAGAGCTGGTGTGACAATAAAGCAATGAGGGGAGAGGTCAATTGAGTGTGTGTGCATGTGCATTCGTGAGGGAGAGAGAGGAGTAAGTGTGGGTGAGGGGGTGGGGGGAGGGGGATACACAGTCGTGTGACAGTGCGTGTGTGTGTGTGTGTGTGTGTGTGTGTGTGTGTGTGTCCTGGTGATGAAGGGTCAGCTGAGGGTCACAGCGATCCGGTTACGCTCACCTTTTCTCCTCATTGATCCCTCCGATTCCTCAGATGCGCTGCTGTTTCTGTATTGACGTCTAACCATACAGACGAATGCTGGAAGGCACACAGTCTTCCAGTGTCTGAGTTCTTTTATTTATTTTTTTATTGAGCTGCGCGAGAGGCGCTAATGAGCGGGATAGCTCTCAGCGAAGCCCGCGTGCCGTTTCTCCTCCACCTCTTCTGACCTCTGTTCTCATCTTCGGCGTACGACCGCTCGCGGCCGCGATGTCATCGAGATCTCGTGTCTGTCTTTCAGGCTTTTTTCTTTTTGACATTTTCTTCGTCAATACTCACCTCTGTGTTTCTCAAATTTTTCTTTTCTTATCCTTCTCACTCCTAGTTTCCATCTCCCCTTGGCTGTCTCCCTCCCCCTCTCCCTCCCTCTCCCACTCCCACTCCCCCTCCCCGTGTTTCCCGGCCCCTACACACCTGCTCGGGGACCCAGCCCTGCGCCTCCCGGCCCGGGCAGGGTGGAGAACAGACGGCCCCTGTGTTCTCTGATAATCATCACATAGCTTGCATGCCTGCTCCTCTTCTCTCTCTCTGTGTGTTCTTTCTCCTCGCTCCGTGCCCCGCCTGCCAGCTTACCTCAGCCAAGCCCGTAACCCCCACCCACCCAGCCGTCCACCCCCTCGCTGCATCTGCCCTGCCATACATCAGCCTTCTGACAGGCTCACTCAGCACCCACAATGCCTTGGTCTCATTCTTTTCACCTTTCGTCATCGGTTTCATCAATTGCAGCTGTCAATGGCCAAACAGACGTCTAGTGTGAGTGTTCTTTTCCAGGAAGTGATGCGTTTGACATTTTGGTGGAATTCGACAGCTAGCCTGTGGCTCTAGCTCAAACAAAACACTATATTAAACAAAATATACTGGATTCATAAGTGATCTTCAGAGTTTGTTGCCTCTGGACACACCTGTTTCCAGTCTGTATGCAAATCTAAGCTAACCAGCTGCAGCCTTATGATCTTATAACTTAAGAGGCAAGAGTCTTTCTGCTCTACCTTAGTCTTCCCACCTCTTAACCCCGACCCGCGTCTCGCTGCAGGTGTTCCTGTTGCCGTGGGGTGAAAAGCAAAGAAGCACAGAGGAGGCAGAGCTTCGCTTCATTCGAGCTATTGAGCTAATGGTTCCTCATTCACCACCCACACTGCTTATTAGGCCCCGCTCTAAATAACCGAGAGGGAAAAAAAGAAACAGAAGAAGCGCCCTCCCCACCCCCACCCCCGAACGCTATTCACAGATCCACACACTGCTTAATACTCCGAAGGCGACATGGGCGAGGGTATCAGCTCCCTGTGTCATTATTTGATCAAGTGGTTCTCAGTCATGCAGCGGTCTGTGTAGTTAGCACTTGAGGGAATGAACACCCCTGTGGGCCCCTCTAAGCACCTATTGTGTCCGTGTAAAGAAACCCCTGTGGAACAGGGGGCCCCATTGCAGGAGAAATTGTTCATTTATTAATTCATGCTATCAGGTTGCATGGGTTTCGTGTTTTACAAAAAAGCGCCGGCAATGGGTAGATTGGTTATCAACACCAGCTGTCCAGACTAGACGGGCTAGACTCGATCCCCCCCACCCCACACCCCCTCCCCCCCTCACACACACACACACACACCTCCTACGCTGGTGTACCATCCTATCTTTGTTCTTATCTGTTTATCGCGCCGATCCGTTTCCACCCACCCCGCTCTCCTCGTCCTGTGTACTCTGTGGCATTAAAGGTCTGGATCAGGCAGATGGAGAGAGGCTGGGATCAATCGGAGAGATCAATACTCCCCAGACCGGCTGAGACGATCTGTGCAGACGGACCAGATCCGGTCCAGTCTGTCCAGCTAGGTTCCTCTGGTCGCGGATCGGCTTAGTCTAGCTTGGTTTGGTTTGAGTCCTGCCTGGTCTTGTTCAGGTCGGACATTACAGTTTGAAGTGTTTTACAAGTAATTAATCAATATGTTAAAAAGTACTGACTTTTGAAGGCACACAGACACATCCTTTCTTGTACAATAACATAAAAAAATATAATAGTCTTTTCTTTCTTGATAATAGGTTTCCCAGATTTTTGGACAAAACCCATTAATTTATTCAACACGTGTGTTTCAAACACAGGAATCAGCAAAACATGAAAGACGGCTGCGAGGATCGGATGAATGCAACAACAGTCGCACGTGTCGCCTCTTCTCTTCATTCGCAAGTCATTAAGTCAAAAGACAGCTCTGCTAAATGTCAAAAGGCTGCAGGGGGGGAAACCACAGAGGGAACCTGGTTTCGTTGTTCTGCTCTTTGATTACACGCAGGTCAAGTGGAAAGTCTATCTCCGTCCTCTGAAAATAGGCTTTTCCCTCAGAAGAAATTGGCACGGGCTGCATTTTGTAATTGCCCTGCACCAAAAAAAGGAAAAAGGTTCACAGATGAAGGAGGATACAGTTGCCACTTGACATCAGCTCTGATATTCTCATTCCCTTCCCCTCCGCAGAACACAAAGTTCAGACAAGGCTGAGCAGAAGAACACGCTGACAAAAAGCAGACTGGATGTTGGCTCACTTCCCTCCCCACCTGCCTCACCCCCCACCCTCCTCTTCCCCCACATGCCTCGTTCTAGGTCAGCCTTCTGATGGGAGACAGTGACAGAGCCGAGCCGAGCTTCACGGTTCCTGCCTGTCTTCCGGCTGCAGCGTCTGGTGTGTGTGTGTTTGATGTAGTCCAGGCTCACCGCCGGCCCGCTCGTCTCTGACTGCTGGCCCATGACACCGAACTCAGACAGAAATCTGGAGGGCAGGAAGGAAGGAAGAGCACTTCCAAGACAGACAACCCAGAAAGGAAAACAACGGCCAGTCATCACTCAGTCAGAGCTTATACATCGTGGCACAGGTCAAGGTTTTGCAGAGTTGTTTTGAGTGGAAAAAAGGAAAGCAGAATAATAGATTTGTTGGCTTTGCTATTTCCAAAAATAAAAAAAATGAATCCTTCTATTCAAGGAAAAGCTTTGTCTAAAGTCTTGCTTTTTAGCGTGACTAGTGTGGGAGTGGCGATCTGTTCTGATCCAGACTGGAACATCTTAATGAAGCTATAGCGTAAGTTCAGTCTGAAGACTATACTCTTGCATGCCTAATCCCGTAATTTATTTCTCATACATCTGCCAATTACTTCTCACTTCTCTTATTTACTTGCTGTCATTGCTCGGGGCTGTCAATCATGACACCAGCTGTTTAGATCAGCTGGTCTCCTCTTTCCAATAAGCACAACGAAACAATTACATGGTGAGCCTATCATCTTGCTGCTGTCTCTTTTTAAATATGACTGTCTCTGAACCTTCAGTTCATTGATGTTGCTGTTACGCACCCCTCCACCTCCCCATCCCCGCCCAGTCTTCGCAGATCCATCAGCTTCATCAACTCATCATTCTATCATCCTCCTCAGCCACCACCTCCATCAGGTCAGGACTCCACGGGGGGATCTATCTTGCTTCTGATCGGAGCAGACGGCCCTCCATTACAAATCTCCCTGTAGAGTCCAAGCGCCAAAGACTCTGTCAAGACTTTATCATCACATATCATCTGTTAACAATAAACAATTATCCTTGCTTTATTTGACTGGTCTCTCCTGATTGAAATACCTGTCAGATGGATTGACATTACATCTGGTATGAGTTATTCAATGAATCCTTCTGACTGGAGTGATCTCTGTACTATTCCTTTAGCGCCACCAGTGGTCAATTATTTCACTTTCAATTTCTCAACATCTACAACATGAATTTACGCGGAATTTAATACAGCTACTCGTGGTGCCCAGAGGATGAATCCCAACGACTTTGGTGACTTTACTATTACTATTGGACGGGTGCAATTAAGTTTGGTACTGACGTTCATGGTCCCCTCAGGATATATTAGTGATAACGTTGGTGATCCCCTGACTTTTCCTTCAGCGCCACCACAAGGTTGATGTTTGTGTTTTTGAGTGAAATGTCTGAACAACTATTGGACAGGTGAAATTAAGTTTGGTAGAGACGTTCATGGTCCCCTCAGGATAATTAGTGATAACGTTGGTGATCCCCTTGACTTCTCATGGTTCATCGCGTACAATTTTATTGCAAAACTAGTTCCCATCAGTTTCGACACTCTGCGTTAAGTGCAAATGTTTGCATGCTAGCATGCTAAACTAAGATGGTTAGTGCTGGAATGCAGGATACCTTTAGGGATAAAAAATAGAAATGTGTGCTTTGATTTAATCAACACGATGAAGAGTGTCACGCCCAGTTTTACTACACTGATCGGACAGCAGAGAGCCCGACTGAATTATCCCAGATTTTAAATGAAGGCTAAGTTACAATATGGAAAAGTAATATGACAAGAAGTGTAACCAAACAAGCGATGATGTCATAGCGGAGGCGTAGCACCCAACCTCTGCTTCCCCCTCAAGTCAACACCGTTAACTCTGTCATCACTGCCACCGTCGTTTGCACTGTTAGTGCTGTTAGCACTGTTAGCTGTGGGCTTCTTTGCTATGGAGATATAACTAGATATGCTCTGAATTTAGAATTTAGTCCAATTAAAGTATTTTTATTATATGCTTTGTTTATATGTTTTTTATTCCACTACATTTATAGCCACTACTTAGTGTAAAATTTGTATTTTTCTTAAAATAATGGTATCCGATACCAGATTGCCTCATTGTCACCGATATCTGATCCAGGTACTTGAGTCCATATATCAGTATCGGTGCATCTCTATACTCAAGTAATATATCTTAATACTTCTTTCCCCACTGAGTAACAGTATTATGTGTTATAAGTAATTGTGTGTACCGAGCTGTTGACACGACACTGATGAATCTGAGTCATTATATATGTATCAACCCACATTTGCTGACTACATTTTTTTGCCATTTGAAATAAAGAAATGTCTACATGAGCTTAGTGGTGTTTTCAGTAGAAATCTAACCCCAGAGCGATGTGTCACTGTTAAAGGGCCTTGGCAAATGACACACTCCGCACTGATGCGGGACGTATAAATACACCGTCAGCACGCACGTTTGTATTCTTGGAGCATTTAAATTTCCCCCCCGGGCGCCTCTAAAACTGCCATGTGAAGAGGGTTTGGCTGAAGGTCATGATGTGAGTCACAAAGCAGAGCGGGCTCGTGTTTCCTGCCAGGGGAGTCGGAGAGTGTTTCATGCTTCCTTGCTGGTACAGGAAGTGGAGGGGTAAACAGAGGGAATCCCACACGCTGACGAGGAAACTCCACAGTGCCGCGCTACACTCACCCCGCAGGGACTCTGACACACACACACACACACAGACATACACGCATGGTTGCATTGCTACCCACTTAAGTCCACATGTGAATGCACGGGGTCCCTCGTGTCCTCACTTTGAGACAATGGCTTTCTATGCAGCGTCTGGTGGAGATATACGAAATTTAAACCACATTTTGTTCTTAAAGATTACATTTCTTTGGCTCAGTAACTTCCGTGGGTATCCACTTTTTCGAGCTGTGTTTTCAGAATGCACAGCAGGAAGCGTGGCAAATCATGTGTGCGCTCTCGTCGTGATGGCTCACGTCTCCCTCCGACAAAGGAGCGTTACTGGGCACGGCGAGAGAGGAGGGAAAAATAAAATAAAATAAAAGAGCTGCAAGGTGGGAAGAGCAACTCTGATATGCTTTGAACACGATCGCCACGGTGATGCAATAACGTGCAACGTGCCCTTTCTAAATTTTCAGAGGAATTAGCCTAGTTTGTGAAATGTCACAGCCATTGCTCACCTTGGCGCGGCGCTTTCTCCCCTGTTAGCATGTGACCTTATTTCTCTTATCTGTGGCAGCCATGCAGGACCTCCGCTCATCTGTTTATGTGTCAGTCATTTGTGCCGCACTGAAATATGCTGGGTAGAGAATCTGGGTCTGAGGCATTGCAATGCTGACGTCTGTGTGTGTGTGTGTGTGTGTGTGTTTGAACGTGTGGTTGCTGCTTTGTTTTGACAACAGTGTGAGGCCGCGATCCGCCTAATGGGAAAGTGATCTGGAGCCTCCTGAATATTTGATGTTAATGTAATAGGAAAGTCATAAAAGCTTTTCAGATCTCAATTCAACCAGTCAAAGTCATTGATTTAACCTGCAAATTTATAGATGGCCCCTTCCTGTTCGCCCCCCAGCCCACCACAGTGAACGTGATGCCCGTAAATCGCACGTCCAGATCATGATGAGGATTTATTTTTTTCACAATTTATATTCCAAGGGGCTTAACTATCTCATTTGAATTATTTACTCGTGGGTTTGATGGAGAGACTGGGGAGCAACTATTGATCCGAAAGATTTAGAGCCTGTTGGCTAAGCTAAATGGGAGCGCGTGATGGTTAGCGGAAGTGTTGGGGGAGGCGGGGGGGGGGGGGTCTGGTTATCTCTTCTTCGTAAATATATGCAAAGCAGAGTTATATAAATAGGCAGAACGGAGGCTGAAACCATCTGTTTTCCGTTGAAGTCATTTCTCAAAATATACTTTTACCAAAGGCCAAGCAGACTGGACTAATTCAACCAAACATTTCACGCTGACAAATGTTTATAAAAGAGGCCTCTTGAGCATCGACGGAGCTGTCATAACACATTCTGTGATGCATTCTTTCAACCCGAGCGGAGCCTTCTTCCTCGCTCCGATACGTCACCGCGCTGGGCGTTGTGCAGAAGTACCAGATGTAACAGAGGGTCGCCGCTGGAGGCCCGAGGCCGCCGACCCTAATATTGGCTCAGACGGCCACACTTTTTGTGATGATGATGATGATCCAAGGAATCGTGCATTTGGGTCAATGAGTGCCTGCCGGGGCTGCACAGAGGGCGTGGATGTGGGAGGGGGGCAGGGCGGGGGGGGGGGGGCAAGGCGGACAGATCAATACATAATATCTTACAAATTGAGTTCGACCTGGATCGACCCGGAGGGCGTGTGGGACCGGCTGAGAGCTGTGGACGGGCGCACAGTAAATCCTGCTGATCAGTGCGGAGGGAGCGGAGGAGAGTGGGGGGGGGGTCATATGGAGGGTGGGGCGTCCTCTCGCCAGGGGTGTCCACTCAGGGGAAGGAGGCGTGAGGAGTCTGGGTTTTTAGAGGGGCTGATGGAGAGGAGTGAATATGGAGCGGGGGGGCGGGAAGGAGGGGGGGGGTGGGGGGGTGAGTGGGGGGTGGAGGTATAGTATCGGTTTATCACCACCAGTCAGGGGGTCACTCGCGTCTCCCTGTCATCATCATCATCAAGAGGCTTCACCCCCATCCCCCCTAATCTGTCTCCATAACGGCGGGCTTGTTTGGACACAGTCAATTTTATCGTCTCATCTGGGCTCTTCAAATGTCTCATTGCATTTGTGTGTGTGTCCCCGGAAATGTGTGTTCACATACAACGGGGCAATAATCCAGCTTTAAAGCTGAAGTTTGACATTTTGGCAAATAGCTAGAAGTATAGTATAATCAAAGATGCTGAGATAGCCCCCTCTTCCCCCCAAAAAAAAAAACATTTGGCAACTGTCCTCTTTGTTTTTCGTTCAGTATCATCTGGTTCTTTGTGAGTTGACTCAGTGTGCACATTTGTTTGTGCCCACAGTCAAACAACTTCATTTGCTTTGCTGTTGCCTCGCGCATCTGAGTAAACTCAGTGTGCAGCGTTGTCTGGGTCCGTTTTTAAAGTATTGCTTATTTTTTTTTGGGCGCGCTTTCGCTGTTTGCTGTCCCTATTTTTTATATTTTAAAAAGTAGTTGCCACTGATGGCAACAAAAGTAATGGTTTGCCAATTTCTCAAAATGGTTTCCAATGGCAACTTGGTGACCCTTACTCTCGAGCCTCTATACATAAACATATTTTTAGAAATACATATATATATTTGAACTCTTCTACGTGTTTATGTTAATAACCATCGACTAATCAGGCAAGATAAAACTGTTCTAATAAAAGGAAATTTTCTCCTTTACAATTATGTGTAATTTACACATATAATGACTGCAGCAGCAACACCTCTGTGCACTTCACAGATACATTATCGTAACTGATTTTCACAGGTGCAACCAATCTCGGTTCCTACATATTGTTCAGCAAATTATCTTCAATGTTTTTCTTTTTTTTCTTTTCTTTTTTTTCAAAACAAAAACACTGTTTCGCTTTCATTTTCCTTTGTGAACGACTGTGGTATTTCTCGAGAAAGCCAAAAGGAAAGTCAACCGCCATTCGAAGGTAATTCACGTGCACGGCGTCTGCAGTGTCACGCACACACATCGTCTGACACGCAGAAAGGGCCGGGGTCAAAGTGAAAAACAATCTGTGCAGCGGAAAAGCTCTCGCTCAATTCTAACCCTAGAAGGCCCTTTTCGGTATCGCCTGGGCTCCGGTGACACGGGGGCCGATGTGTGGGTGTCGCTTACACGGGGAGGCTCCGCACACGGACCGGCCTGCTGGGGTTGAGGGCAAATTTATTTCAAATCCGTCTAATTGACATGTTGGGATCGATGGGGGGAACAGAGAGCCTCTCCACAGAGTCCGCCAATACAGAGCCGGTCCCCCCTGAGGCCCCCACGCGCTGGGGCCCGCCACCCTATCAGTCACAACCATAGCACTGGACTAAAAGACACCTCGACCCCTCCCCCTCACCTCCCTTAAACACACACACACACATATAGACTGGTAAACAGACGCTAAGCAGCCGCGGCAGACACACACGCACACACATATATACACACAGACAATCAAACAGACACAATCCCTATTGATCATCGCCCCCCTGTTGTACCAGAGGCCCTCACTATTTTGGGGGCAGGGTGGGAGGGAGGGACGCCTAGCAGGGGGGTCCCGGATGATCCACTGATCCCACCGTGGACAATTGGATCACAGTCAGTGGTATCTACTGCAGGGCTGGTGATGTGTCACTCACGGCTCCCTTTGCTACTGGACGACCCTGACACATAAACTACATCATTAACTATTTTTATATTTTTTTTTTAACTCATGCATGATTACTGTTTTTACGGATATACTTAGGCAACTCAAAGCTTTGGTTAAGGTTAGGGAAAGATCATGGTCATGGTTAGACGCTAAAGAAACAAGAAGTACATAACCTGGAGACTTGTTTAAGGAAAGGAAAATACAGTAATACTTGCTAAGTATCATAACTATTTATTGTTGAAATGAAAAAAATGTTGTAAGCCAAATTAGTGTAAGACACATTTCCTGAATTGGGGGAAAAAAACATTAAATGTAATCTAGACAGTAATTCCTCCTAAGCATATTTAGTCAAAGGAAATGAGCAGTGCATAATCTTATTTTGGAGGAGATATGGTGGCTGATACACTGAATTGGACCGTTGAATATCGACAACATGACTTGTATTTAAATTTGTCGTTGTACTTCTCAGTGTAAATATCCAAACTCCAGTCTTCTTAAGAGATATTTGCGAATGTGATCTTTTCTTGTCAGATGTATTTATGTAACTGTTCAGTTCTCGCCTCTATCTCCGGAGAGATGACATTTCAAGGAATTAATCACAGTTCCGGGAGTTTAACTTCGTGGAGAATGAAATCCATTCATTTTACTTTTAGTTAACATGTTCTGCCAACAAACATCTCAGTCACATTTATAGGTTCTCTCTATTAATATTTAGAGCATTAATATAGCGGCCGACGCCTATTAGCTTTGTAAAGATATTCCCCCCTCAGGAAAACACTGTTCGCTCTGTCCGCCCTGTTGGCGCCGCTAGTCGTCGCCATGTTGAGGGCCATGTGGAGGCAGAAAGAGATGCTCTCAATTTCATATTGAGCACCTTTAAAAACATTGCACCCAAGTCGGAGTTAAAAAACAGACAAAACACCACATGTAAATCGTATGTAATGGTTAAACAGGAAGTTGTTGTTAAAGTCCCCCACAATTCCCAGAAACCATGAGGACGATGACCTCATTGTGGCTGGCTCTCACTTCTGTCTGGTTTCCTGACCCTAACATTAAAGCATGTATACATGTATGTCTTTTGTCGACCACTGACCTAACAAATTGAGATAAAATGCTTCCAACAAAAGCACAATTTGCTGACACCCCAGAATCCGACTCACTGACACAGACGCAGATGTTTCACCGTATGGCTCTTCTGAGAGATTCACGGTCATAAATCATAACCACCGACAGACATGGAATAACAATCTTGCGTTTCCATCAGTGTGTTTGTGTGTGTGTGTGTGTGTGTGTGGATGGGGGGAGGGGGGGGGGGGCATATGTACGAGGGACTAATGAGTGGAAGACCATTTCTGAGGAGCTTAAAACCCACGAGGCACCAGCACCTGTCCCTCGGCTTTCAGAGTATTGTAGGAAGAGACGGATGTTGGGGGGATTGTGTGTGTGTGTGTGTGGGGGGGGTATGTCTGGATGATTATAAGGCCAAAGAAATCTGATGTTTGTCTGTAGGTGTGTGTGTGTGTGTGTGTGTTTGGCAACATCCATAACTGGAGCTGGGAATCCCATCGCACAAACCACACAGGGTCAGAGTGGACGGTGGTGGGCTCAGCCTTCCCCATCTGCATGCATACTCACCTCCTCTTAAGCCCCCCGATCCTCTTGCACGTGCCTCATTCCCTATAAGCACCCCACCCCCACTCACCAACACCCCTCCGTGTAGACGCACACTTGTATCCCCCCTCCCCTACCCCCCCCCCCATTTGAAAGAGGTTTGTTGTCTATGGATTTAGCCTTGAGGGCCAAACGAAATCTGACCCCCTTTTCTTAAAACCTCAATTCCAGTTTACAGCAGCAGCGTTAAGCAACAACAGCTAATTGCAAAGTGTGAGGCTAATGAGTGAGGGGACCGTTGTGGAGCCGGGCGCTGGATGAATCTGTATGGATGCAGGGTTTTTAATTAGGCGGCGAGGGGGTGTAAGGCGAGGGGGAAGCCCACGAGGGAGTCCTCTTCTTGGCCCAGGACACTTTGCTCTTTGACTGACAACAAATCGCCGGCTCGGGGTGGTCGGCGTGAAACGTCCCCCGATTTACACACTATGATGTTTTATATTCGTGTAACAACAAGAACCGTTCGCCCTAAATGGGTCAGCCAAGTGACTAATAGAGGCAAAAATATTCAGTCGAGAGAGGCAAAGCTACTTTCTAATACTTGCTATAAATAATTTGGAAAAGGCTTTCCTGCAGAGATAGTTAAAGTAATAAGTTAACTGCTTTAGCCCTGAAGGCATCCAGGGCTATGACATGAGCCATGACCTAAAAAATTTGACAGCATGAGATGCACGCTTCTGGCTTTTTTTTTTTCTTCTTCTTCTTCTTCTTCTTCTTTTGCTCCGTCCCTAATGCATGCATGCATGCATGCGCGCCCGCAGTCCTCATCCATTTCCCAGTTTTGCGCCATCTTCTGCGCCCCTTTCCAGCTGGTGGTGATAATTGCTTTGTTCCGTTGCATTTTGCCCTCTGAAGCCACGCGCGATATCATTTCACAAAATGATCTGATCGCTCCCAGATTTCCCCAAAATCATACTGTTTTTTGCATTCCCAGCCAGAACTGAGAGGCACAGCCCTTTTGTTTCTGAACCAGTGGTTGTGTAAACAATAACAATAAAAAACTGCAGTGGTTTCACACACCAAAGCCAAGCTGTAGAAGCGACACTGCTAGAGTTTGAGAATGTGTCGCGGCCATATTGCTGAATTTGGCATTAGCACAGGGGGATACATTTGCATATTCATCAGTCACACTTTTGATAATATGCTATTGTTGTTGTTAATGCTGTCAGTGCTGCTTTGAAACCCCTTGTCCTTGATACTGGTGAACATATGGGGGATTTTCCACTGCAATGATTTCCTTGAAAGGACAACACTTGCAAAAAATACTTATCTCTTCGTAATTTTTTTCTGCAAACACTTCAAAACTTCCCAGTATCTTTGTTTGCTCTGCAGCTGCTGCCTTTTTAGCCCCAGCGTACTAGAAATGACGTCAAGACAGCGAGATAGAGAGAGAGGCGAGTCTCTCGCTCCCTCCGCTGCTTCGGGTTTCAGTTTGTTACCATGGCAGCAGCAGCAGCAGCAGGAGCAGCCACTTCCTGCCAGAGTGGGTCTTCCTGTGTTCATTCATTTTTTTGTGTGTGTGTGCGCTCCAGAGGAGTTACGAAGCGCTGTGTTTACATTACCATATATGGGGGGGGTTTATGAACAATGGGCGCAGGGCTTCCCTCAAAAAGTCAAACAAACACCATTAACAGTATAATCAGTACACATGTGCATGCACAAACTTCTGCACACACACACACAAACACACACACGCACACACACGGCCCCCGTGACACGCTCCTATCAGGCGTTTGTAACTTCACCCATTTGCACACAATTATCTCCACTTACAGTTAAATGGAATGTAAATGTGGATGCTACTTGACATGGGATTTTCAAGGGAGTGTGGAACAAAAGGATAAAGCATAAAACAGGTTAGGTTGGAGTCTGATATTTGATCTTAATGTTAATTATGCGGGGGCTTTTTATACACCGCACTACAGCATGAGAGCGAGCTGTTTCTCTGTTGCTAACAAGCCAACGTTCAACAAACAACCATTAGCAGAGACTCTTTTTTTCTCTTGTTTCTTCTGTCCCTCTCTTGCAGTCGAGTTAATCTCTCTTTTGAAGGAGGTTTGAAATTCACCTTTTTTTTCTCAGTGGAAAGTATGTCGAGCCCACGCATACAACGGGTGTTTCCTCGTTTGCGTGCTCAACAAGAAAGATTGGAGGGAGAGTGGGGGAGAGACTCAGAGAGCCCTGAGACTGACGAGAGAGAGAGAGAGGGAGGGAGAGAGAGAGAGAGAGAGAGAGAGAGAGAGAGAGAGAGACATGGCTGTCTGTTTAGGAGCTGAACGTTTGGCTCCCTCAAAAGGATTTCTGTCCTTCTTCTATGCACACCGACTGCTGTCCCACATACTTTGGGGCTGATAAGCAGGACCCTCGGGGTCTCGGAGGGAAAGGGGGGAAGACCCCGGATCGAGCACGGCTCGGCTCGGCTCCTGGCTGGAGAAAAGCCAAACTCATTTACATTCAGCGCATTGGTGTGCTCCGCCTGTATCCATGACCTCAGCTGTTTCGGCACACTGTTAAGCCGTTCCATAACTCACAGCGCCACATTCACTTATGGGGGGCGGCAAGGGTGGAGGGATGGATGGTAGGGTCGCTGAATAAGTAGGGCCGGAGGGATGGAGGAGGGAGCGCAATAAGAAATGTGCATTTATCTGCCTTAGGAGTCCTCCTTCCCTCTTTCCTCTCTGCTCTGCCCTCACGCCCTTCCTACCTGGTGGAGGGCATCCAAACTGCCGGTGTGTCCCTTTTTCCTTGAGTGCTCGGCAAAAAGGAATCCCATCGTTTGCACAAGAAGCTCGGTCAGCACGGAGCGGCAACACCACGCCTCTCACAATTAACTCAGACAGCGGCCTAATTAGGCAACAAGCCTGGGTATCTACTGTAGGTGCGGCCTCTGGAGACCTCCAACTGTGCCAACTATGTTAATGTAGATGAGGCCATGTTTGCTAATGTTGGACTCTCCAGGCCAGTTGGGCATTAACATCCCTGCAGGGTTGCTGCGTGTCGCCACATCAGGCTGCACTGTATAATTACATATTGGAAAGGGTGGATGCTTTTGTTGTCAGGGCTCTTTTGTGCTACAGAGATGAAAAGAAAATAATAGCATGTATGTTACTATAGGTCACTTCTTACTGTGTTCCCTCAGTGTCGTTCAGGCAACAGTCACTTTCACGCAAAGCTACAGGGTTGGAAAACACGAGGAGAGAACTCCCAAAGATTGTGAATTGTGCGATATGGCAGCTCTGTAAATCAGGGGGGGGGGTATTCGGGCGTGAGACCGGGTGAGAGAGAGAGATGCAGAAAGCATGAGAGAAAGAGAGAACTACGATGAACTCGGTGAACTCGGCTCAGCCAATTTCACCCCCACAGCTGCTAAAGGTCACGGGAGCAACTGTTGAAAGGTACCTGATCTTTTTCTCAGAAGAGAGAGAGAGAGCAAGAGAGAGCGAGAGAGAGCGAGAGAGAGAGAGAGAGAGAGAGAGAGAGAGAGAGAGGTGGAGTACACCAACAAAAAAAAAAATGACAGTTGCCAGAAACCTACCAAGTGCTAAATCTGTGAGTAACAGCAACACTCAAAGTGCAGAGAGCAGCACAAAGGGACAGTAGAGAGTTTGAGGAACCCCCCCACCCTTCTTTATTATTACAGTAGTGGTCCCAAATTATTTGTGTCATTATTTACAAACCAAATTAAATTTCTATTTTATAAAATTAAACTTAAATTTAAAAAAACATCTTAAAATTGCCGAAATATATCTTAAGATATGTTAAGTAGCTGTTCTGGAGCTTTTGATCGTATGGCATGATCTTCCTCAGCAAATGGAGTTTCCCCAGTTGAATACCGAAACAGCTGGACCATTTCCTCCTGCTGGTCAAGATCATGTGATCAAAAAGCTGCCAAAGCTGCAGTTTCTTTTACCAAAAGTAATGGGTATTACCTGGTACTTCTTTAAGTACCACCTTGGTACCACACGCCATTTTTAAATAGTCAAGCTCATCAATAGCGACCGACCCAGAGACCCAGATTTTTCAAATGTCCAAGTCAACAAAACTACACCGTGCACTACGGCGTACAACTCCAAACGTTTGTACCGTAGCGTGTCGATGGAGACGGTACCATCTGTCGTAGGAAACCTGGCTTTGTTTGGGCTCCGGTTGTTTCCAAAGTCAAGACTGAACTTTGAAGCTCAAGCTCAATGCTGTTCGAAATAACAAAGTTACGGTGACAGAAATGGAGAAGTGTGGATGAGATCGATGCAGATTTATGGCTTTTTTTGTTTTGTTTTGCATTGTATGAAAGGTTAACTGCACCTAGCAACCGCTGCCACAGTTTTCATGTCAACCCCCCCAACCCCAGCTTCTGATTGGTTCGCGCAAAAACTTCAACAAAATACATTCATTCCCAACAAGAAATCCGCCAACATGAGCACAACGTCGGCAGACGTGAATGAAGTGAATCCAGTCGGATTATCAACCCTTACTCACTTTACAACACAAAAAGAATTGCAATGAAGAATAGTAATATCGGAAATATACAAACATACTAGTGATCCCAACCTGGACAAAGGCAGTAATACAAGGCACGATATGTACTGTAGGTTTTCTGTGATTGGTGACGAGGGAACTGCTACTCGCTGCTGGTACTTTGACATTTACAAATCCTCCTCAAAAGTATTCGTCTTAAAATAAATGACTTTCGACGAGCGAACGCTCTCTCAGCTCCAGGAGCTGTTTTTTTGTTGCTAAGCAGCTTGATCCATTTATAAATTACAGTACTAATACCGTGCGCTCGTAGCTTGATGATGGATGAGTTCCACTTGTTTTTTCTTCTCCCAGCTCAGCGGTGTTTGATGAGTGAATGCCATACGTCTGGGTGGGTTTACACATCCTGTTTACCCGGTTTCCAGGGTTTATCCTCACCATGACCTCCATCCCCGGGGGTCACGGGGGTCAAGCTTCGAGGTCGGCCCCACACTGATGGGGATTGACAGCAGAGCACCTTCGGGTTGTAACGTGCGCATGTGTGTGTGTGCGTGTGTGTGTGTGTGTTCGCTTGTTCCACAGTCGCCCTCTGATGGCTTGTTCAGAGTTTCACAGAGGACTTCTGTGTATGTGTGTGCGCGTGTGTGTGTGTGCGCGTGTGCGTGTGCGTGTGTGTGTGTGTGTGTGTGTGTGAAGCCTGAATAAGATATCAAAGGCCCTCTTCACAGCCTCGCAGCTGCATAAATATCCATCAGGTAATGTTTCGAACAGAGAGCCATTCTTCTCTTTCAACTGAGCAGGGAATAAACAAAAATAGACAAAAGACAACAAGGTCCCCGCCGACCGTGCGAGCAGCCCTGGGTCTTGCAGAGGAAGAGACCGCGAGGCCGAGCTCCGATGTTTATGTCCTGACCTGAAGAAAATGCGTCTTCAGTGTGTTGGCTTCGTTACTCTCTCGCGCAGATGGGGCTCTCCATCAGAGCAAAGAGGTCGGTTGTTGTCCGTATGTTAAGGGGATGAAAGCATGCACTTAGACAAGAGACCAATATGCACGAAAACAAAAAGCAGAAAGAGGGTTTTCAATCTGAAAATGAAAGCAATTTATTTTTGCCGATAAATGTATTCCTGTAATGAGCTGCGTCTCCTGTGAGTCACTCTGGGATTTGTTCAGTCTTAATCTGTCTCACACACGTTGTGAGGCAAACAGCAGCTGAAGCACCAAACAATGTGTTTCCATCGATGATTATACGATGCGGAAAAGTTAGAAGATAGACAATTTCTTAAAAGAGCAGTCGTAACATTTTGGGGAAATACGCGGCGTTGGATAAGAAGATTGATGAGAAAGATGGTTTTACTTCAGCCTTCGTATGAAATAGTCAAATAAGAAATAGTGTTAATTGGTGCGCTGCACAGCTACTAGGAGTAGGCATTAGTCATTATTATCCTTCCCAAAATAACTGGGATTGACAATATTATCCCAATAATCATCAACATTTTTATTGCATTCAAGACACATCTTTTTATTTTGGTAAAAACAGACAGAGACAGAGCCAGGCTACCTGTTTCCCACCGTTTCCAGTCTTTGTGCTAAGCTACGCTAACCGACTCCCGCTTGTAGCTTCACACTCAGCACACATGTATGAGAGTGGTATCCATCTTCTCATCCAACGCTCAGCAAGAAAGTGCATGAAAATATTTTCCCAAAATGTCAAACTATTTCTTTTAACACCCTAAAGTGTTTAATTGATCAAAATATCACATATCGGTCCCTGCAATCCACAGTGGGCCCGTGATTTTGAGATGTTCCCTTCTTTACATTCTTTTCTACTTATTTGTGAAAATACCTTTTTATTTGTCAGGGATGTTGAACCAACAACGTATGAAAGTACAAGCACATAACACATGCTGCTCTCACACACACACACACACACACACACAGACGCATATGACAACATATACAGTATATGCTGTGAACTTTCATAAATCGCAAGAGGCGATATGATACTCGCTTTCGTGCAGCGCGGCATCCTGGAATATTTTCCGTTATGCGTGTGTGTATGTGTGTGTGTGTGTGTGTATGAGTGTGAGTGTGAGAGTATTTTTAAGTGAAGGAAGGATACAGCTGAGAGTGACTTATCTTAGATCACACAACGATGTGTGAAACCCCAACTCTGCGGAACTCCTCTCGATCCCAGAGCCACAGGGTTTCAGTTTGCGGTGGCAGCTGAGCCTCTCTCTCTCTCTCTCTCTCTCTCTCTCTCTCTCTCTCTCTGTTCTCTTCTGTCTCTAAAGGCAGTTACATCCACAGACGGCAAGCTTGCAGAAAGCGGCGGATAAGTGTGGAGGCTGAGGCTGCTGCAGTCAGAAATAGGCAGTGACTTCTCAGAAGAGGCTCTTGATAGTTGCAGTATGACTGGAAAGCAATGACAATTTATCAGCTGCAGCTTTTTTTGCTCATGTTGTATCCAGTAACATGTGACGCTGTTCCAGCAAACAGTCAAAAAATAACAAGAACAGAATCGTTATGAGAGTCTGTTAGGTGCACCTGCAATATTCTCTGTAAATATATGTCAACATTCTCACTTGTGGTTTGTTTTGTTTGAGTCTCAACTAACTGACAAACGAAGGAGAAACCTTCCCACCAAGGCAGCATTCAAAGTTGTTTTTTCTCTTTCTCCTGATTCTTTTGTTTTTTCCATTTTCAAAAATCAAGAAAAAAGTAAAAAAACAAAAAAACATTCACCCTTCAAAGATAAGGCTTTTGATATTCTATAAATGTATTATCCACATATTCCGTGGAACCTTGAAAACTAACACTGATTCGATCCGATTAACAAGTTCAAAACACTTCAATAGGTCACATAGGTCGTCCTTCATTACCGCGAACACGGGCAACACAGTTTATGTAAGGGATAAAAAACCACCCAACTCAAAGCTCTATTTAGGTTACAAAAATAACCTTGGCGCAAAGCTATGTGTCTAAGTCTCACTGTCGTCCTCACTAGAGACGATCCGACACTATTTTTTCCTTCCCGATATCAATTGCGATACCCGAACCTGCGTATCGGCTGACGCCGAGCACCAATCCGGTACCAGTGTGTTAAAAACAAAAGGTTAAACCCTTTGTATAACATAAACACATACATGCAGATAATGAATGCTATAGAACTTTATTTTATCATGTGTAAAAGTGTAAAATATTGACAACTTACTGACATTTCGCTACACCCTCCGCTAGCACAGCAAGCATCTGCCCGATCGGTACTGAGCAAGTGCAACTCATGAGAACAGTAACGGCATGCATGGCCTATGATATATGTTTGTAATTATACAATCAAAGTTTGTGCCTTAGTGTCCCATTTTTTATTTTGATTTCATGCTTTTGTTTTTGTCTATTTATGATTCTCTGCGGTTGCCCCCCTGGCATGTTAGTTTAAATGTATTTAAATGTATTTTGCAGGTTTGTTATTGACAATTTATGAAATTGTACATGTGCAATTGTTGAATAAAGAATTATAAAAAAGAAGAAAAATAACTCTCTTAGCTGCTTGAGATGTGTTCAAGTTTCCACCGAGCGTTCAAAACACGTTTTCTGTGGGAGAATGAAATGAGCACAGTTCTCTTTGTGTTCTCCACATATTTTGGTTCTTTCTCAATCCCAATCTGCGATCGCCTCTTTTCCAATTATTAACACTTAACCTTCACATTTTGGTCCATATCTGTGTTGAGATTCCACTCCAGAGGCACTCGCGTGCAGCTCAATGCCAAAAAAGAAAAAGAAACATTCAGCGGTTAAAAGTAATCGTGGTGACTGTGTAGCCAGAAGAAACCACACCAGGTTCAATAGCAACGTGACAGACGTTAACTTCTGAGAGTTTTTGGGTTTGAGTCACCGGGACAGACAACTGATCAAACAGCTGACTTCGCCCCATATTTAGCTTGTTTCTGTCTACCCGCGTGGTTTCAGGGAAACCGCTGGCTGTTGTTGAGCTGATCAATGGGCTCTCATCGATAAACCCCCCTTTCATCTGGCTTCCCTTATCAAACTTGGCCGGCCCTGAGTTCGCCACAGGCCGCTGACACGGAGGAGGCGTGTTTGCTTGTGTGCAGAAGGCCACTGTGTAGGAGGCTTTCATTACCAGAACCGCGTCTGCAGAAAGAGGAAGGGAGGCCAGGCATGAGAAAAGGCCAAGGGACACGTTTCTAGTCCTCTGGCGGTTATCAGAGTCGAGGGGTAAACAACACGAGGAACACATAGCAATTACCAGCAATTTGAACAAATAGACGTGTGCTATGTCTAAGTGGACTGTGAAGTGCAGACGCAGTGGTCCGGCGTCTCGCTAGGTTGCCCTCGTCGTTGGCGCCGTGCTCTGAGATACAGTCGCCGTGCTCTTCCATGCTCATACGCTCTCTCAGCGATGTCTTGATGCTCCGAGTCGAGCCCCCTGTTCCTCAGCCTCCGCTGGTTTACGGGGAAGCTACAAGTGCCGCTTCAAAAAACACCTTTTTGCTGTAAGTACATGTGTCAGGAAGCAGGGGCTTCACATGAGGCACAGCTCTCTCTCCCTCTACAATCTGTCACTCCACTTCCATATTCTGTCTCATCTTGAGCTGCACTCACTGAACTGCCCCCCCCCCCCCTTCCTCCCTCCCTTTCAACCTCCTTCCACACACACAAACCAGTGGTCCCTGGGTATTTTCAGTCACATTTTGCAGGTTAAACAAATGTCTAAACTGCAGTCGTTGGTTGTAAAACTGCACCTGAACTTCAGCATTCTGTGCAGATGTACTATGTAGGATTTTTTCTTTACAAAAATATATTTGAATGGACTCAATATTGTATCCTTTGTCTTTTCTTTCTAGCTTAGCGGCCCACCAGACCCCCGGGGCCTCTACCCAGTAGGCTCACAATAATCCATTTGTAGGCCCTGTCCACCCCTCAGCCAGCCAAGATGGTTCAGTCCAATCATCAATTACATTAGCTTTTGATATAGAGTAAGGCAATATTTCACCAATGCAATTCCATGCGTCTCTCGTTTTTCATGTGCCACTCGTATCGCGTTACTTCATGAAATAGATTCTCACGTGAAATATTAGCCCGAAGAGCAGCTTTCACTCAATGTTATTGAATGGGCTCGTAATGAACACTCGTGGAGACAACCTGACGTACTCATTTTGTTTTTTATTTATTTATTACCTAAAAAAAGAAAATGTTCTATCACAAGTCACACTGAAATGTATTGCTTAAGAAAAAAAATATATTCATATATTTTTTCATTTTTTTTGTTAATTTTCTTTCAATTTTTTTCCTCCTTTTTATCGGAAACATGTTTTGTTCCCGTTATATTCCACCAAAAAAAAAAAAAAGAAGTATTTTTTCGGACACGAGCATCAACTGCTGCTATGTCCTTCTCCCCCACTTTTTAAAAAAAATGCACAAAGAAATACATAATTCACAGTTACCATTTTGGTTTCATAAATTAATACAGTCACACATGTGCTACACCGGTCTAGAGCTAGAACATTGTAAATTGTATTCTTGAATCCTGTTATTTTCAATAGTTGGCTACAAGAAAGAACAGGCAACTTAAATGACGTGATCAGAATTCCACCAACATACTGTTTTTTCTTTTTTTTTTTTATCCTCTCTGTAATGCTTTTGTCATCTTTTTTGTTTAGTTTCATCTTTTTGAGTTTCACACAGAAGTGAGGCACACACAGAGTATAGTTCATACATATACAAAACAAAATTAAATAAAATTTGGGAGGGGCAGGGGATAAATTGTCCGTTAATAATGTTGTATCCAAGGAAACAGGAAGTGCATGTAGTCTGGAGTCCTCAGAGGACATTTCTTACTCGGGGCTGTTTCTCGCCGTCTAAGTACCGCGGTGTAAACTTCCCCGGTTAACAGACGCTACACCGATTTGTAGCCTGTTGCAGCTTGTTGGTGGGAGGACTGAGTTACGAGGGACGTGAGTTTTCGGACAACGGAGACCAACAAGCATGGCGACACAATGAAGAAATGGGACAAAGGCAGTATTTGAGGAACGACACCGACTTTTCGAATAGCATTTCGATTCACTCAAACAAGCTTTTTACCCCCTTAAAATCTACGACTCTCGTGGCTGCGAATACTGCAGTCCTGCGTATCAACCAATGAAAACAAGCTTAAATCTGATACTGACACAGCAAGGGCAACATTTTTAAGGCACAGAAGCCTTGACATAATAGAGACTCCAACAGCTAAAAGCACTAAACGACAGATGCCCAGTGTCCTCAGTGACAAAAATGGCGCCTTGATGACAACAAGTCCGACAACGATGCACACAGAAAGTTTGAAAAAACAAAATAAAACAACAACAAAACAAAACAAAAACATTCCCGCCCCCATTGTCCCCAAGTGTCTCATTTTTTTAGTGAAAGGTAAGGCCACTTAAAAAAAAAAGATGAGGTTCACCAAAAAAGGTAATCTCTCACTGCAATCTCTGGGAGTGCGATTGTGGTAGGGTGGTCGATCGGTCAGACAGACGGATGAAGAGACGGACCAGATGCTGCTCTCCAGTTTGACGGACAGAACCGTAAATCCGCCGGTCCGTTGGTTCCCTGCCAGGGTACGTCCACGCGAGCCTCGGTTGGCGTTCGGGCAGGGGGGGTGGGAGGCGGCTTAACAGTTCCTAGGGCTCGTCTGGGTCCTTGAGAGTCACGGTGGGGGTGAAACCAGTGCTCGGGTTGGGGGGTTATGGGGGGAGTGGAGAGAGTCTTTGCTCGTCATCATCTTCATTGACACACAACAGGAATGTTCAGTGCTGAGCAAGACGCGAGTCCACACTTAACTTCATCTGTTTTTCGGGTTGTTGTTTTTTTTGCGTCGTAATACTTTTAGCAGGACACTGTTGTTCTAACATTGAGGAAATCCCCCCCCAAAAAAATTACAAAAACCTAACCAACAAAAGCAGCATTGTTTATTTTCTTCACAAATTCATGCATGTTGTTGACCTTCATTCCCACAGCACCAACTATTTTTCTTTCCCCCCCATCAATAGAAAAAAGATCAGTGTAATTATCACTTCTGCATGCAAAGAAAAGTGTCACTTTTTCCCCTTTCGCGTTTTTTTTTCTTCTTCTTCTTCCCAAGTCCCCATGTGTAGCAGCAAAACTGTGAGAGGCCTAACCTGATATGTCAACGGATGTACTGGTGGAGGCACTAGATAAATGATGCTGGGTACAGATCCCACTTCTTCTCCCCCCTTGTTTGCCAATAAAAAAATAGTCATTACTATGAGGACTTGTGGTGAAGGAACTTCGAATTGGATGTTTTTTCCTGTTGGGATAACAAGTGGTGACCCATGCATTCACTGCAGCTGATCTTTGCAATTTCTGAGAAACTATGGGGTTGTTTTGGGAGAAGACAACTCGAGACATAAACATGGGGTTTTCTAAATCAATTTACACTGAAGTCAAACATACACACACCCTCATAAACCTTTGCCAATTGTCACATTTATGTACACAAAACTAATGCAAATCCTCAAGTCCATTCAGGTCCGTAAGACATGAGGCGGGCTGGATGAAATTTGACTTTCCGTATCGTTTGTTGTGGCTGGACGACTACAGTATAATTCAGGAACGAGCTAGGGAATGAGTGATTGAATGGATGTATTTGTTGTTTTTTGAAAACAGCAGATAGGAAGAGAAATAAAAAATAGATTTCTTTTTTTTTTTTTCACCATATACATTTTAAAGATTTTAAAATCCTCTAAAGCACTTTCTGTTAATATTAATTCATTTTGTTTACTCATTAATCATTCCTATCGATACCCTATGTCACTGAGGTTGATATCAATACTTCCATATTCATTTTTTATTTATTCGATTTCAGGCCCCACCTCCTCGTCCTTGCACACTTTGACCAGCTGTTATAAATCAAGAAAATGTGCAAATCAACAACTACTTTGAACTGTTATATGAAAACCTGAATGCTTTGTGAACAATGCTACATATTTTTTTGTTTGTTTATAAAATATAATAATATGTTTCAAAATGAAAAAAAAAAAGAAGAAAAAAAAAAAGGTTTAACCACCCCGTAACAGGTTAAAAACTAGACTCTGGTTGGTGAGTTTTGAGATCGATAAGAATGCCCATTGGAATAATCCATTGTTCGACAGTTCTGCCATTCTTGTGAGTAGGAAACACTGAGGCCTCTGGTGCTCCTGTCCTGTTAATAAGTCCAGTGTGGATCTCTTCATTGCTGTCCAGAGTGCGCTTTAAAAAAAACATATCTTAGAAAAGAAAACACCACCACCGCCACCACCACCACCACCACCACCCACTGAATCCTGCTATGCTCAAGTTCAGGCATCGTCTCTGTGATCACACCGTAAAAAGTCTTGTACACTGCTGAGTCCGGTTGTTGGCCGCCCCAAATCCAAGCGTCAAAAGAAAGTCGATGCCGTTTTTCACAAGGTCAACTGCGAAGGGACGAGGGGTGGACGGGGGAGGGGGTGGGTGGGAATAAAGTCTGCCAGGAGGGAGCCACGAGGGCAACTTTGATTTCCTCTTTTCCCAGTTCCGTGTCCCCCTCCTGCCGATCCGCTCCCTCCAAATATCTCTCTAAGTGAATCCCGGGCGACGCTTTGCACGCGGTTTCGAATCCGCCGCGCCGCGCTTGGGGATCGGACGCCTCGGCTCTCAGGCCATGACGAACTCGGACTTCAGGTCGGCCTTGACGTCGGGCTTCCACACCGAGTCGTCAAAGTCCAGGTCCAGGGAGCCCTCGCTGGACATGCTGCTGTTGCTGTTGCTGCGCCCGGCCTTCCGGTTGGGCAGCCACTGGTACGGAGCGCGCTGGTCCCTCCGGGCCTTCCTGCGCAGGCGCTTCTGCTGCATCAGCAGCTGCAGGCGCTCCACCTTGCAGCGGGTCGCGCGGTTCTCCGTCTGGCGAACGCGGTCACCTGGGCAAAACGAGAAAGAGAGGGGGAGGGGCGGTCAGAGTGTGTGTCGGCTTGGTTTGTTTGAAACTGGACAGAATCAACTCCAAACAAAAACAACAAAGCGCCATTGAGAAGGTTGTCAATATAGGTCTTTGTGTTTTAGTGTGTGTGTGTGTGTGTGTGTGTGTGTGTTTAGCACACAGCAGATGAAGCAACACAGCCTTGATATTCCTTTTGCTCTGACACACACACACACACACACACACACAACACACACACTATGTGCACGATGTGGAATTTGCTGCTTAACCTCCCCCCACTGAGCCTCATTAGCCCCCTCGGTGCCATTTCATCCCCTTATCGCAGAGTGGGGAGACCTTTGTAGACCTGGATCTCCCTGAGAACCAATAGCGAGGCCCGAAACGCACAAACAAGCCCGAGACGGCACTATTCGGATCGCGGCCGATGATTCCGGCGCTCGTAATAGCAGCCGACATCCCTCGGTGACTGGACGCGGCGCTAAGTGCGTCTGGAGCTGTTGATGTGCCTACAGGAGCATCCGGTCTCCAGGGAGCGGCTCGGCGTCGCACCGTGAATGCTTCTCCGCGGTGGCCGAGTCGAGCCTAATTCCATTTCTGCGTATATTCGGGGGACTTGGAAGGGAAAGGCAACCGCAATCTATTAGCCAGCGCCATTAGTATCTGTCTGGGAATTAAATAATTAAATAATGGGCCGGAATGTCAATAAACCGAAGCGCAGCAGCAGCGGCGGCGGCCATCTCTGCCTCTCCGCTGCACAACCAGAACACACACAGACACACACTCAAATCCGCATTCGAGTGCATCATGTATTCACACACAAAAAAACACGAACACAAATGTGTAGGCCCCGCGCACGTGTACACACACACACACACACACACACACACACACACAGCAGCAGCCGCAGTAGCTTTTAACGCGGATCGATGGCAAATTAAAAAGACCTATTGATTAAACCTTAGCTCTAGTGCAGCCATCCATCTCGGGGCCCAGGACAACGCTATTGGCTTTCAATAGAAAATGCAAGCGAATGGAAATTGTAAGCCGAGAGAGGGAGAGAGAGAGAGAGAGAGAGAGAGAGAGAGAGAGAGAGAGAGAGAGAGAGAGAGAGAGAGAGAGAGAGAGAGAGAGAGAGAGAGAGAGAGAGAGAGAGAGAGAGTGGGTTTTCTTCTGCTATATCTTTTTCTTTATTCTGGCTGTAGCTTCCCACTCTCAGCTCATTGACCCAACATCCCCCCTCCCGCTCCCCCAACTCCTCTCTAATCCCCCCTCCCCACTTCCACCCCTTTCACCCCGCAGCTCTTCCCTCCCCCAGCTCTTGCCCCGTGTCTCCCCAGAGACAGCTAGGTGGGGCAGTGTGAAGAAGCAGGAGGCGAGAGGAGGAGGGGGGTTGGCGTTATGGGTTAAGGAATTCCTCCCCCAGGGCCGTGGGGGATAGAAAAAAAAACAAGGACGGAGGAAGAGGGTGGAGGGTAAAGGCTCAGCCGTAGGTGGCAGTTTTCCGAATCGATTGTTGCCCTCCTCTGCTCCATCGGAATGAATTCCGGACTCTGTGTGGGCTTAATTTACCCCTTTCCCTCATTTGCTTATCGGCTAGAGCGGCGCAGACCCTTTTCTCCAGCTATAAATATGCACCGCTGCCCGCCAGTGCGCGCCACAGAACTAAACTTGCCATCCAGCAGCCTTGATGCTGCGTTTCCGAGAGCTGAAAGGAAGCGAATAGTGACACCGAGCCAACAGGAAAAAAAAAGAAGAATACTTCTTCACAGTGTTCAGCCACACAGACAGAATGGGGTTTTTCCACTTCCTGCCAATGTGTTCTGCCCCCCGGTACAATCGCATGTGTGTGCGTTCAGATGCTGTGTGCGTTGTGCGTGAGGGCAGCGTGTCATCTCTAGGGAACAGGGGGTATACCAAAAGGAGGGATTGGGGGGGTTCTCCTACATTAGAGCTATTGTTCCGCTGCCTCAGCTCCATGTGACATCCACATACTCTGCCGCAAGGCTTTGTTCCCTCTCCGGTCCTCCCTCTTCCCCTTATTCCCCAGCTCTCGCTAGCTACAAGCTAAAAAAAAAGAATAATAATAAAAAAAAACGCCCCTCGGCTGCGTCAAAGAAGTACGGCTGTACACAATGAAACGCCACGAAGCCAACACATGCAAAATCTGTTTGTCTGGGGCAGTTTGCCTCGTCTCTCTTTATTTTACCTGGGTCGTCCACTCCTAACAGTCAGATCTACTTGGACAACTCCACAGTATTTAAGAGCAGGAGAACACACACACACACACACACACACACACACACACGGGCCGTTTGCTGGGGCTGCAGGTCTTGGCCTTTGTCTTGGCAAGATCTCCGAGAATGTGGAGCTACACCAAACTTGATGTGTGCGTGTGTGCGTGCTTGCGCATTTGTGTGTGTGTGTGTGTGTGTGTGTGTGGCCATTCATCAGCGTCACTACCGGAGCCCTGGGCGGCTGGGCCGGACACAGCTGGCCGCAAGGATCTCCAGACTATGTTTATGACAGAAGGGCTATTATTAGGGCTGGCTAAGAAGGACAGACTACACACACACACACACACACACACACACACACACACACACACACATATAGATACACACAGGCTGGCCTAAAGCCTGGATGCATAGACTGTGGTTTGATGTGAGCACAATAACCTTGGAGGACCCAGAGAGAGGTGGGTAAGAGACATAGGGAATGAAAGAGAGAGCGAGAGAGCGAGAGAGAGAGAGAGAGAGAGCGAGAGAGAGCGAGAGAGAGAGAGAGAGAGAGAGAGAGAGAGAGAGAGGAAAGCCATGTTCAAAAACAACCCCGCGTGATACCCAAAAGACATCAAATCTTTTTCCTGGAAACGCGCAGTGGAAGATATCAAACAGAAGACTGGTCAAGGACACAGTGAGGAAGGAAGGAAGGAAACGCCAGTCTCCTTTACCCCCTCTATCCTTTTTTCATCCACTCCCATTCCCACCAAAACTCAATTTTCCATCCCCCAAACTCTCCCCTGTGAAGACGTTGACTGTGAACCTGTACATACACAGAGCGCTGCAGAGGAAAACAGACAGAGAGAGAGAGAGAGAGAGAGAGAGAGAGAGAGAGAGAGAGAGAGAGAGAGAGAGAGAGAGAGAAGGGGCAATCTATGAATAATCGATGCGTCAGTCAGTTTTCCTTGCCTTTGAGCCCAGCCCAGCAACACAGCAAGGACTGAGATAGGGAGCACACGGGAGGGTGGGGGGGTGGGGGGGGGAGGATGGATGGAGGTAGAGAAAAAAAAAAAGGGGAGGAGGGCTGCAGTGTGCGGGACTCACGAGGAGATTAAAGGAGCTTCTCCTTTTATTGATTGTACAAAGATTGGCCTTCATTTGCAGTTGTCTTAGTGCCGTTGTTTGTTTGTTTGCCTTGATAAGTCTTGTGATCTTGCAGAGAGAACATTGTGTTTGCTCAGCATCAAGGCAACCGGGGCAACGGTGAGGGGGTGGGGAGGGGGTGGGTGGGGTGGGGAGGGGGTGGGGTGGGGGGCGGGGGGGGCGAGTGATAGGAAATCACATTGCTGCAAAGTCTCCCTTAATCTCCTCCAGTGTTATACTCTCATGATACGTGGGGTCAAAATCCACGGCAGCATAATTATCGCAGCGTTATCTCGATATCGGTATTCAAAATCAGCGGATCAAATCACAACATAACGGACCGGTAGCTCAGTGTCCACAGGTAAACTTGGAAACCCGACCTTTTTTGGAGAGAGGAAAAATAAAATAAAACGGCGATAAAGAAAAAAAAATCATTAAACCAACTAATCAGACACAAACTGAAACAGCCAATCAAATCAGAGCTAATATGAGCACTCTGACAGTCAGTGAAAGGGCACCGACGGCCCTGCAGGGACACAAGCTCTTCAATGACTTTTAGACTTCATTTGCATTCTCTCCCTCTCCCTCTCTCTCTCTCTCTCTCTCTCTCTCTCTCTCTCTCTCTCTCTCTCTCTCTCTCTCTCTCTCTCTCTCTCTCTCTCTCTCTCTCTCTCTCTCTCTCTCTCTCTCTCTCTCTCTCTCCTTGTCGACAATGAAAGGGCACCTGATGTGCTTGGCTGGCTTCGCTAGATAGCTCTGTGCTGCGTCGCTCAGTTTCCCGGTGCACGTGTGTCGCGCCGAACCCCCGCGCGCGTGTGTGTGTGTGTGTGTGTGTGTGTGTGTGTGTGTGTGTGTGTGTGTGAGTGTGTGAGTGACGACAGCAGAGTAAAGCCTACCAGTGGATAATGCGCGGTGCCTCGACCAAACAGGTCGAGGCTTAAACACAGGACTCAATGAGGTTAAGGCGTAGGAGCTTTCCCCCCGTGTGTCTCTCTCTCTCTCTCTCTCTCTCTCTCTCTCTCTCTCTCTCTGTCTCTCTCTCTCTCTCCCTCCATCCCTCTCTCTCTCTTTCTCTCTCTCTTTCTCATTCTGCCGTCACCCTCCCTCCGCCCCGTCCCTGCCAGCACGAAGCTAACATGACCTGACAAACCGAAAGGGGACGTGGAGGGTAGGGAGGGGCGAAGGGACACAAGAGATGCTTGGGGGAAGCTTCCAGAGCTAACTTTGCCCCTGCTTCGCCCCCTCTCTGAGGGTCTGTGTTGAACTAAGGCAGCTGCAGTGGGAGTGGGTCTAAAAGGCAGCCCTATAATCCCATAGCGCCCCCCCCCCTCTGCCCCACAATGGCTCAGCCTGGTGCCCTGTATGCAGCCCCTGTCTCTGGCCCCTGCACAATGGGTTTGGCTGGGCAGGGGGGTGAAGGGGCTGGAGAGGTGAGTGTGGGGGGTGGGAGGGGAAGGTCCACCCTACTCAGTGAAGGAATTTAGCTAACAATCAGCCTGCCAGGCCAACGCCAACACCCCCCCCCTCCTGTTCAAACCCCTAAACGAGTCACGGGCGGACAAATCCCCAAACTCAGCAAAAACGTTGCAACGAAAGCCATGAAACACAGCAAGTCGAAGACTTAAACCAAGCGTTTGGCGGGCCGAGTGTTGTGTGTGTGTGTGTGTGTGTGTGTGTGTGTGTGTGTGTGTGTGTGTGTGTGTGTGTGTGTGCGCACGTGAGTATTTCCAAACTCTTTATTTGCGCTTGCCTTCTCCCCCTCGCACATGAACTGAAAAGGGTAAAGGCTCTCAGGAGACGGCCCAGCTATGTGACATTTTCAAGAGGCTGTTTTAACCCGAGTTTCACTGCACACACACACACACACACACACACACACACACACACACACACACACACAGATACACACACACGTTCAGGCCGATGAGAAGCGCGGGTTGTTCCTGCAGCTGAAGGAAGGCAGGTTTCTGTGAGGCGGAGTTAAGCCGCGGTGTTAAGTCCAGTAAGTCTTCCATCAGGTGTCGGGCTGATAAGGCCGCCTGAGAGCGCTTAGTCACCGGCTTCCTCGGGACACCGCGTGCAACGGGCTGCAAAGTCCGCGCTAAACACACCGGCACGTCCGTGGTCTGCGTGAGCCGAGCTGTTGGACGTTCACTTTGAGCGGGAAGTTGGACGGAGGCAGTGAAGTCGGGGGAAAAGGACATCAGGCGGGCTTCACCCATTCCTGTCTGTTTTACTTGGCCGTTGGTTAATCAGTGGGCAGTTGGTCGACTGATTGACAGGATATAAACACCCATCAGAAGAATGGAGGCATAGTGTTGTGGTTTTACCATCCCCCCCCCCTCCTCCTCCTCCTCCTCCTCCTCCTCCTCTCACTGCCCTCTACTTCACAAAGCAAAATTCTTTTCAGAGCAGCATTTCGGAATAAATCTATTAAAAGGCCAAATGAACACAGACGACGTATTGATGCACAACACAGACGTGGAAAGAGAGGGAGGAAGACGGGGAGATGGATTTTACAGACGAGGCTGTTTTTGGACATCAAATGGGAGGGGGGGGGGGGTGTAGACGAAGAGAGAAATGACAAGAGTGGGAGGGAAAGGGGGGAGGGGAGGGGGGGGGGGGGGGCTTACGTCTTCCCTGAGTTAAGAAAATAAACCTGTGTTATTCCAACTGTTCACTTGTACGGGCACCCAGGGTGACGCAGAGGAACACTGGACATTCCCCGCTTCAGTCAAACTAAAAACACTCCACTCGGTTTGCCACCGAAGGTCATGAAACAAGGGACGCAGCCCGAGTAGGACAACAGAAACGTATGCTCTCAAAACAAAAGGACGCCGTTAAACACAAAATCGGCGGACCCCTCCCTGCCGGACCATTCAACAAACATTTACCAGCGAGCTCGATTTCCTCGACGGGAGATAAGGAGGCAGCAGAGGACAATGCTGTTTCTCTCAGCACCGCCAGGCTAACCTTACTGAATGTTATCGCTTCTGGACATCTGTCTGACACTCGACGTCCTGTGTCTCTGCGAGGGAAAGGAGTTTTTTTAAACACCCAAAACTCCCGACTCCAAGCGGTACCGTCCGACCTCGAGCACCTGCGGCGGCCCAGCCCCCGGGGCATCGGGGCATCGGGGCATCGAGGGTTTTGTCCGGCCCATACACGCCCCAGCTGCAGCCCTTCTTTAAGAGGCAGGTTAAATCACCCACAGCCTAATCTAATCTAAACATAGCCCAGCCCAGGCTTGAAGGGGTAAACCTATCTCCTTGGCATACAAAAACAAAGCCATCTCCGCTACCTGACAAGTGAAGCCTGACTGAACAGGTTTGGAGAAGCTTGTCTTTTCGTTAATAAGGAGACACCCCACTCCACCCCACCCCCCATCTCTTCCTCTCCCGCTCTGTCTCAAAACCCAGGAGAGATATACGTATGACTGTTTTTGTTCTTTAATCTGACTTTTATGTTCCCGCTGTGACAGTATTTTAATAAGATGAAAATAGCTGCTCGAACACGGCAATGGAGCAAAAATAATAATCCCAACAGAACCGATAGCTGATCGTGACGTGCAATGACAATAAGAGACAGTCGACACAAAGATGACAATTAATTCTTTGGTAAGTTACAATGCGAGAGCCGATCCCAGTAAAATGACAGGTTCTAGATTGCAGTCATTTCTCACACACACACGCACACACACACACACACACACACACACACACACACACACACACACACACACACACGCGCACACACACACACGCTCCTGCAAAGCTGTAGCGACTGCGGAAACATCTGCCTTGAGGGATGCACAATGACTTGCTGTGTGCGTGCTTCTGGTTGTGTTCCCCACATGCTTGCATGAGCAAGAGGGAGTGCGGTGGGGAGTCACTCACCAGGCGGTTTGCACATGCGGATCTGACTCTGGCACTGCACCAGCGGATGAAGAGTCGGCGGAGGGATGCTCGGGCTGCTGGCGGGCACGGAGGTAGCTTTGGCAGAGAGGCCCGTCATGCCAGCGACCTGGGGCGAGGGAGGCGGCGAGGGGGACGGGGAGGCGGGCGAACCGCACTGGGTCTGGTAGCGGAGCTGGGTGAGGGAGGGGGGCATGCCCTGGTAGTGGCGCGTGGCGCTCAGGAGGTCGTTGAGGATCTGCAGGATGGTGCCGATGTCGCGTCTGGGACGCCCGGTGCTGTCCTGGCAGTTCGGGTGCAAAGTGCCTGAGAGAGAGAGGGAAAAAGAAAGGTGGGAAAACGCGTTACAAGAGATGCCTACGAGTTTTCAACAAAAACACACATGCCCACGACAGACCCTGAGACCAGACAGAGGAGAATGTGTTGAATGTTCTAGGTATTTCTTTTCTCATAAAAAGAGGCTTCTGGGCTGGATCTCACTGTTTAGAGCGGCAAAGCATCTTAAAAATGCAGCTCCGTGTCCTCTCACCTGAAAAGGTCCCTGAGAAGACTCCGGGAGCGTGGTTGACGAAGCTCTCAATGATGGCACCGGGTTTGCGGGAGCGTGTTGAGGGACTGCTAGCGCCGCTGGGGCTGTTGGGGCTGTTGGTGCCGCTGGGGCTGTTGGGACCATTGGTGCTGCTGGGGCTGCTGGGGCTGTTGGGGTTGTTGGTGCTGTTGGGGCTGTTGGTGCTGTTGGGGCCGTTGGGGCTGCAGTTAGCCTGGAGGAAAAACATGAAATAGCGTAATGAGTCTCCGGGGCCATGGTGAAAGCGGTGGGAAAACAACACATCTGTACACAATCCCATCACGTGTGTTAACATAATGCATCATATCGAGATTGCAATTAATATTCTAAAATGTTGCAGCCCTACCCCTGTATGGATATGTATATATGCACACACACAGTGTATGATGTAAGCTCTGCTTTGACGATACGTTTCTGAGTTCTGTGAGTGACCTTTACGTCAGGGTGTGGTAAATACTTTGAGAGATCGAGCAGGAAAACTGAGCTTTCTGCTGACATGCTATAGCTGCAGATCAGCCGGGACATCCTGTTACCTAAAACCCGAGAGGGACCAGACTTAGCAGCCCTATTTCCTGACCTCAGCTTAACGGATCACTCAACTGACACCTGAAAGTGAAATTGAAACAACAGGCAAAGGCCTCAGTGTTTGTGTGCGTTATGCATGTGAAACCCTAATGAGGAATAGCCATTTCCGTTTTTCTCACTACCAAACTGGCCCGTCGTTCCTGTTATTCTTGTTGTGAACCATCTCCCCCCACGTAGTCCGCTGACATCTGGTTCCCATTCGCTTCCCACAGGCTGCAGCTCGGAGTGGTGGAGAAAGTATAAACAGCGAATTTGCCTGGTGGAGACGAGCGAGTGGGTTTGTGCGCGCCAGCCGTTCTTTGTAGTTATCTCAAGTTAAGTAAATGGTTGTAAAAGGTTAATGATGAATGGCTGACAACCCGGAGCATAATGATCGGTCCTCACATGGAATAAAAACAACTCTGATTCATAAAACCTGCCTCTCTTTGAACCCCCTACCCCTCCCTTTCCCCTGTGCGTCTCTTCGAGCACAGATGAGGTCATAGCGATGCCGTGCCCGCCCTGGCGTATGTGTGTATGTGTGTGTGTGTGTGTGTGTGTGTGTGTGTGTGTGTGTGTGTGGGTTGGCTTGTTTGCATGTATTTGGGAAGCACACTGCACTCCCGTGATGACTAAGTGCACTGTGGTTTGGAAGCACACAAACCTTCTCCAGACCTGAGTAAACCACGGGATCGCCCTCACGCTGCTGGGATATCCCACTAATCAATTTAATGGAGGATGATTTGGTTTCGTTCATTGCAACACGGGTCAAACGGCCAAAAAACCCATTCACCTCCATTGTTCATTCATGAGAGGCCTGAGTGCCTATGATGCCATCAGTTGTGTACAAGTACGACTGTCAACCACATTATTCGTAGCACCGTGACGATATCTTTGAGACTTACTTCGGGGCAGAGGACCGGGGCTACGGGGCTGGCCTGGCCGGCGTCGTGGCTGGGTGGGCTTGAGGAAGGCTGGTGGTAGTGATGGTGGTGTTGACTGACTGGAGAGCGGAAAGGACCTCCGGGGACGTTGGACGGGTGAGGGGAGTGGGGCGGGGGAGTAGGGGGGCTACCGTGAGCGGGGGAGGGCGACTGGTGGTACATGGGGGGGAGCGGCTGGTGGTGCGTGGAGGGCAGTGGGAAGGAAGGGGAGCCCGGGGGGGTAAGGGAGGAAGGGACCAGGTGAGGCTGGGACAAGTGGGTGCCGGGGTGGCTGTGTGGATGATGGGGTTGTTGGTGGTGGTGGGAGTGAGGGTGAGGGTGAGGGTGGGGGTGGGGGTGGGGGACGCGAGTGGGCTGCCCTGTGGGCGGCCCCGTGGGCGGCCCCGCTGCGGTCTCCGCGTTGCCCCGGGTGATGAGGTGTCTGTGCTGGAGCTGGGGACCACCGGACTGCTGCGCCGCCAACTGGAGCTGGACGAACATCATGTGGTCCCCGACGCGCAGAGCCAGGGTGAGGGGGGAGCGGCCGGACAGGAAGTCACTGACCTGCAGGTGGATAGAAAGGAGAATTTTAAGAAACCAGCACACCTTTGGCAAATTAAAAAAATCGAAAAACATACACGATTAATTGCCACAGAGGTGTTAGAAACTCTGCATCCACATTATGTACAGAATGCCAAAGCCTTTCAAAGGGAGGAAAAACTCCCCCACGCATATCGACTTCCTCCTTTTGTAAATGAACAGTCTGCACCATGGATGGCAGTTGAAATGCACACAACAGTGCTTTGAGCTCCCCCGTCTCACGGAGACACAGACACACCACATTAGCCCATCATGCAATCAATCACTCTTCTGTAACACTGGCCTATTTACATCTGCTGGGGAGCCGCGGATGAGGAGACCTATTGGGAAACGCACACAAATAAGCGCCCACTCTCACTCGCCTCCCACTGCCCCTCGGTCCGTTCTTAGTCAGCAGTGTCATTCAGCTCAGAGACAGAGGCCACCCTTCTGTCTGGCCCGGGGCCTGAAAAATCAGTCCCACGTCCAGGAAATACACCCCGCCTGCCTCTCTCCAACACAGAATGGACGATTGTCCAGCGGCGGATCTGGAAGGGCTGCCCTTTTTTGGAGCCCTGGCAACGACTGATAGGAGCCGAGTGTGGAGGCCTTCGCTGTCTCCACCCGTGGCCCGGATGGACACACACACACACACACACACACACACACACACACACACACACAGGATAGCCGAGTTGTCACGACTTGGCTGGAGGAGTCACCCCAAACAACAAAAGTCCTCTTGTCCCCCCCCTTACCCCCCTCCCGATTGCCTGCGGCTCGGTTGCTGCGTGATTCCGCCACTCGCTGCTGAAGTCTGAGCATGTGTTGTAGGTGTGCGCGTGAGCGCGTGTTTATTTTCTAGAGGAGAGTCACTCGCAGGTCAGAAAAGCCTCGGGTCTTGAAGTCTCCGCGATAATGACATCTCAGGTTCTCCCCAAATAGAAGCAAACAGAAACAACCGGCGCTGGCGAATACAAAGTGACGCCTCCGTCCGAGAAGGACAACAACAAACCCCTTACTGCTGAGGGGAGGGGGAGGGGGCGGCGGCGGGGATGGGGGGGGGGGGCCGGAAGACAGAAGCGGCACCGAAAAGCTACACAAGGGGAGGAGAGAGCACAAAGAGGACAAGAGTGAAAGAGTAATGACAAAGCAGAGAAAACAAGTAATGGAGGCCTACAAACAAAGACGGCAAAGGAGAGCAGAGGCCTCACTCCCCCCCAAAGACCCTGCAGCCTTTTGGAGTGTGCTCGTGAGATGGGGGCCCCGTAGTTAACACTACGAATCACCATGCTCGGCCCTCCATCACTTCTCTCCCTTTTTTCCTTCTCTTCTGCTTATTTATTTCTCTATCGACCGCTGCCTCTCTGTTGCCAGGGTGACCTTTGCACATCGGTATTGACATGGTGAGGAAAAAAAGAGGCTGGGAGGAGAGGAGAGGAGAGGAGAGGAGAGGAGAGGAGAGGAGAGGAGAGGCAGGTGAAAGGACAAGAGGGGGGGGGGGGATCTGATGGCTGCATTTCAACGTGTAAATAATCAACAGCTAAAGCAGTGGAAATCAGCAGAAAGGTTGCTGGTGGATAAACAGAAACTCAGCCTTTTCAGAGTGTTAACTCGGCTCCTAATGGGCTGTTGATAGTCTCGTCCACACCCATGATTACACTGTCGTGCTTAGACAATAAACTCAGTAGGGCGCGGTGCGAAGTGAGGAGGAGAACAGGGCAGGGTGCTACCTGAGATAACTTGAGGAAATTCCAGTGTACAAAAGGTCACCTGCTCTACAAGATGTGTGCATGTGTGTGTGTAGGTGTGCGTGTGTGTGTGTGTGTGTGTGTTTGAGACCTCAGGGTGGTGGGGGGAAAAGTGGGTGGGGAAGAGAAAGAAAGAGAAAAGGAGGGGGAGGAGGAGACGCTGACTGTGTGTGTGACTGACAGCTGTCAAGAGAATGAGTCGACAGTTTGCCAACCCACAACACACTCACACGCGCACACACACACACACACACACACACACACACACACACACACACACACACACACACACACACACACACACACACACGAACGCGTATACAAAGTCAGAGGCCCCGAGGGAGACGATCAACCCAGTGTTTAGTTAAAGGGAGGGAGGAAGATGTGGGGCAAAAAAAAACAACCCCCGGGAAGCGAGTGTCTGTTTGATTATGGTACCGCTCAGACCTCCGATCCTGAATCCACATTAGACTGTGGTTACCCGATGGGTCGGGCCGGGGTTTGGACAAATATTTACAAAAATGATATTCCGGTCGGGTTTGGCCTACTTGACGTGCTTCAGGTTCTTTTCGGTGAAAATGTAGTGTCAAATAAAATAAAAAGTATAGAACAACTGTCTACTTTGGGGCTACTTTGTTTAAAAAAAAATGCCAGTACCCTTAAAGTATAGAGTTCTTCTTTCGATACCCATCTTGTGAATGGAAGACGTATCAGTCGCTGCACTGCACAGTGCTGTTAACCCTGCATGGTTGCGGAATCATTCAAGATGCCATCTAATGTCGAGTCTGAACAGGGGGGCCGTGGCCTGTTTTTGGTTGTTTTTTTTGTGCGTGTGCGAGCACGTGTGAGAGAGAAAGTGAGAGGAAAAAGGCCGACAGTGAGTGACAGCAGGAGAAACAGAGAGGAGGCTTGGTTGCCCTCCTAATGACTACTGTGGATTATTCAAAACCACCGAGATGAAATTCATGTCCTCCTACGGAGCCCCCCCCCACCCCCCCAACGCCACATGGCAGGCTACAAATTAGCCGGCAAGAGAAGCAAGCTGTCCCACGGCCGTCTGTGGTGGTTTGCTGTGGTGGACGAGCGGAGAGCACGGAGGGCCCCGCTTTTGTTGTGTTTAAGGCCGACAGAGAGAAACCAGCCATCCATTGTTCCCTTTCTGATGCAGCAGCAGTGGTATGCAAAGAGAAGAGGAGCTCATGCCTGAAGAACACGGCGTGGCGGTTATACTCGTCAGAAATGTGACGGGCAGCGTCTCCTCGGTGACATGCGGGTGTTGATGAAGAGCTGTTCCACCTAATTGCTCCTCTTTAACGACTGCCCCCCCCCCCACCCCCCCTACAGCCGGCGCCGTCAACCATTTTGTTTTAGTTGTCGGGGGTCCGGGAGGTGATATTTTGTTTATCGGGCGGCTTTGGTTGCTATGCAGTGATGGGGGAGAATATGATAAGGGGGCAGGAGGTGGAGGAAAGATGGAGGAAAAAGAGGGGGGTTGGGTGGCATGAGAGAAAGGATGGTGATGGGGGATGCGGGCGATGGGGGTAGGGTGTCAGAGTGGTGGTGGGTGATGAAATATTCAGTGAGAGCGTGCCTCTGGCTCCTTCCCTCTTTTTTTTTTTCCTTTCTCTCTTTCGACATCTCTGGCTGACAGTTTTATTTATTGGGGTCCCCGTGGTTCAAGGAACTCATTTGCAGTCGCTCTTCCTTTGCACACTAAGCGAACTAAGGGAGGGAGATAAGGAGTGAGGCAGGAAGAGAGAGGCTGAGGGGAGGGCGAGCAGGGAGAGGGGGGGGGGAGGAGGGAGGGAAAGATAGAGAGCGCTGGCAGCACTGAGCTGACATTCATGAACAACTGAGCAGCTTTGTGCCGGAGCAAAGAGGATCGGGGATTGGGGGGGCGGGACAGGAGGGTGGAGACAGGGACGCCTTGAGAGGAGGAAGCCGTTCTGGTTTCTCCAACGCAGCGGCTTCGCCAGGTGAGCCGTGCGTTTCACAAACCTGTTCATTAACCTTTCGACCTCCAGGGTTTGATCGCAGCGGGACACCACTGATAGTCCCTGTGCAGACAAACACCGGCTAAAGATGCAATAACAGCCCCTCAAAAGAGAGAAAGAAGAAGAAGAAAATAAATCAATGACTTGCATCGTGCCCCAAATCCTAAAAGTAGCCAGAGGGGGTGGGGGGGGGGCCTTCAAAGGCCCCATTAGAAAGATACAGCGTCTGTAATACTGCCTGATAAGAAACAGAGGGCGGGTGAGAGAGGACCAGCTGAGTGAAAAGAGAGGAATCAGAATGGCAGAAAGTTCAGGACGATCGGGGTTCCCCGAGATAACGCCGGCCCCTCACACGCCGGACGCACCAACAACGGACCGGCTACACCGAGCCGACCCGCATGCTCACGCGGGCCTCACGCATCAGCTCCAAGTTCAAGGCGAGCACCAGCGAAAGGAAACCTCCTTCTCACGAGCTCGCCTGCTGCTCAAGCTCCTCCCACTCCAGCTTCAATACCCGCCGCCGCTTGATGCAATTTAATGGGGTTCCAGCGTTTGGTGGAGAGGAGCATCCGTCATAAAGGACGAGCAGTCTCTGTGCCCAAAGAGACACATTTGTGGATACGTGTAAAAACAACATCATCAACGGCAGCGAGAGACGAGGAGGCAGCATCTCGTGTTTTAGGAGTAAGGGAGGAGGTGAGGCAGGATGACGCGCTCTCTTTTTTCTGTGGGACTTTGTGGATGGACCCAGTCATCTTGACCCCTGCCCCCCCCCCTCGGTTTCTCCTGCAGCATATGCCTAATTTGACTTCATTGGGCTCGCTGGTGGCGATCAGACGTGACATTCCCGGCCTCCGTCCTCCGTCCTCCCACGCGGCGGCCCCACTCGTCACGACGCCCGCTACTTAAATCACAAGAGCTCGGCGTCGCCGGGGGAATGGAAAGAAACGACAGTCACGACTCAAACATGGAGAAATGAGAATCCACTGGCCGCGGAGCGAGGGAGCACACACAGACACGGACATTAAAAATGGATGTTGCCAAACACACACACACACACACACACGCGCGCACACACGCACACACGTACACGGACAGACGCATGTACTTAATAGGACAATGAAATCCCCTGCAAAATCCATCTATCCCTTGATTGCCCCACAGCACACCTTGATCCCCCCCTCGCCCCGCCCCCTTCCTACTGTGCTTTTAAGCATCACAATGGGGATTACACAGGTGCAAAAGTACTGCGTGATCAGCTTATTAATGCAATTTTCAAGGCTGGGCTTTTACACTGGCGTGGACTAAATAGGCCTTTAGATCAGCATTGTCTTCTGTTCCATGCACGATTTGATTTACACGTCCCGCGACAAAATTAATTTCTGTCGCGTTCATTTAGGTGGCAACAAAACAAATTAGCATTCTAAAAGAGCAAAGACTCCCTCTCTTATAGCGCACGCATATAAAGAGCCTTCATTTCAAATGGCAGTGGGAAGGACAGGGGGAGCCATAAATTAAAAAAAGGAGGCGGACCCTCTCATATTGACCAACAAACGGACTCAAAGCCATTTTTCAATTCCTTGCAATCCCAAATCCTCAATGCAATTACTCTCCAATGATTTCCAGTAGTGTCAATCCTGCTGATTAACTAGCATCTAGATGAGGTGTTCTACAGGACTGGAAAAAAAGAAACATATTGACCATCGGCATTGAGCTGTTTTACACACACACGCTCAGTCACGGACATGCACAGTCCACACACACACACACACACACACACACACACACACACACACACACACACACACACACACACACACACACACACACACACACACACACACACACACACACCATAATCCGCAGTTTCTAGTACTATTAACGTCTTCTGTCCTCTTTTGTCTTGATTTCGTTCCGTGTGAGTCTCGCCTGTATTTCTTCATCTTCAGCGAGTTACCCAAGCGCATGAGCTCATCCTCCCCCATTTACCGACCAAGACACGGAACTTGCACATCCACTTGACGCGTTACAGAACAACTCTTGCGACGCGGAGGACATGAGGTAAGGGTGACCGACGTCTGAACAAAACTGTGCCATATCGTTGCGAGAGGAAGAGGAAGAGGGGGAGGAGGAGGAGGAGGAGGAGGAGGAGGAGGAGGAGGAGGAGGAGGAGGAGGAGTGGATGAGGACAGGAAGTGCTTGTCGGTGGGAGCAAGAAAAGTAGAGCAAATACGCAACCCCGCAATTCCACGAGGACATATTGGAATGGCTACACCCAGCCTTCTCCCAAAAAAATAAATAAAATCGGTGTTAGTGTTCAAAGCAGAATTTGTCAATCTGCAGCCCGCTGAGCCTCGCTCCAGCCGGAGATTGATTCTGGAAAACCGGCGTGCAGCGCTGTAGCTGAGTATAGATGACGCCTATGGATGTGTGGCGGATGAAAGGGGATGGGGGTGGGGGGGGAGGAGAAACTTAAAGAGTGACCCTCAATCATTGTTGTGTGTTTGAGGGCTTGTCAGCTGGGCAGGTTTGGTGCTCATGCTTTAAGACAGGAACAAAGAGGTGGCTGCTTGGGGGAAGGGCAATGTGTGTGTGTGTGTGTGGGGGGGGGGGGTGATGCCTGGTTGGCTTTTATTCTAACATCAATGTGCATCAATGAGCAAATAGTCCCTGTGTGCTGAGAGGGACACATAATCCTTCTCTTTCTGTCAAATACCAAGATCAATAGATGGAGAGCTGATGTCACCGTCTGCACATGCCCAGAAAGTCGGGAATATTGCTTTCATTTCATTTCCCCTTCCACTGCTTGTCTTGTGAGTGTACGTTCATTTTTACTACTGGGGATCAGACATTTTCTCATTCTCTGAACTCAATCCTCAATCCTCTTAAATATATCCTTTCAATTCTGGTGTGTGTGTGTGTGTGTGTGTGTGTGTGTGTGTGTGTGTGTGTGTGTGTGTGTGTGTGTGTGTGTCCGCGCATGACTGCATATGTGAGCTGAACACACACAACCTCTATTTAGCAGACAGAAGGAGAAGAGAGTAGCACAGGCAACTGTATATTTTGATGGGCCGTCGCGAGGCAGTGGCTTAATACAGCTTAGATGTCATGCAAAAAAAAAAAAAAAAAAGAAAAAAAGTCTAGTGAGATGCCAGAGGAGGAATTAAGGCAGCCCAGGATTGTCCTTGCTAAAGAAGCCAGCCATCACGGTCAAACCGAGGCAGCCAGCCGGACGTGCAGACCGCAGCACATTTAAATTGCAGGGCCCTGGGAGAGCTGTTAGGCAGAAACAAGAGAGGGAGAAGGAGGAGAAGGAGGAGAAGGAGGGAGATGGAGCGAAGGAAAAAAAAAAAGAAAAAAAAAAAAGGAATCCCATTTTGATAATTGCCATGGCTCCATTTCCATAAAACATATTCTTTTTTTTTATCTGACTCGCTCCACAAAAGTCTGAAACAACCCTGGAAGCTGTCGTGTTCTGCTCGGCTAGCTCGCTGCTAGCTGAGGAAAACTCCCCCAGACTGCTGATACGGGGAGAAGGTGATCCGCTCAGACCCCGGGCTCCATGAATACACACACTTCCTGGTAAAAACACCCGATCTGGAAAACGAGACGTCACATGACCAAAACACACAGGTGGGTGGAGGGTGGAGGGGTGGTGGTGGGGGGGGGGGGCGACGGGGGCGACGGGGGGTTATTAGAGATCCAGGGGTTGACACCCACTTCTTCTACGGCCAGCACAGCGAGCGACCGCCCCACATCTCCCCGAGGCTATTTTTGGGTGTATGGGCATATCAGTTATCATGTCAGACACTTTTAAGAGCTAAGTGCATTGATTGATTTTTGATAGCCCCAGAGTTAGGAGGTGGGGGGAGAAGGGGGGGGGTGAGAGAGAGGAAATGAGGAAAAGCTTTTGTGTTCCTATTTTTCTAATCTTACTCAGATCCTTAATCTCTCCGCAATCTATATCATTCCATTCCGCTTCATGAATTATAAAGAGGAATCAATTTCTCGGGATAAAAACACACTAAAGCAGCTTTATGCCCTTTTTTTATTTATTTTTGTAACCTTTTACCCCGCTATCCGCCTCACAGTGCCCTTCTGTCCACGGCCGCTGCAGAATTATTATTAATATCACATAAATATGAATGCAACAGTAAATGTACGATAAGCAATTCTGAAGGAAAAATCAAGTGTCTGGCTTGGGCCGAATAGCTCAAGGCTTCATTCATAATGCGGACATTCAAACTATTGTAATGACTTACAAAAACATTGCGTGCAATGTTAGCCTACAACGTCCACCTTCTAACACATTGAAGAAAAAAAGATAATTTCCACAAAAAACGCGAAATATGACACTTTCGCTATTGTATGACATTCAGCCTTTCAAAGACACTTTCATACCGTACAGCCGACTCATAACCAACCAAAGAGGCCTCTCATTGGCCGACCCAGCAAAAGGCGTCCCACATGAAGGGCGCGCAAACCTTCACTCACACACACACTCACACACACACACAACAAGGCCAGGATTTCCACCAGAACAAGAACGCCGAACAAACCACACTCCTCTATCTCCGATCAGCCCACATCCTCCGATTAAAATAAAATAATAATCTGACTTAATGCACGGCGGCGTTCCTCGGGCAAGTGCATCACTCACTCCGCCATCTTGTCCGGTTTTGACATCAGTCGGCGGCGCATCACCGATGCACTTACGCACGTCTCAGTGTTGCCCAACACCACAAAAGGAAGTGGGTCTGAGTCAGTCAGTCAGCTGCAGAGTGTTTCATACGTCACACCGCCGCCTCTGTGTGTGTGTGTGTGTGTGTGTGTGTGTATGTGTGTGTGTGTGTGCACTCAGCCTTATCGCCTCGCCTCACGCTCTCTCTCCCTCTCTCTCCCTCTCTCTCTCTCTCAGCGCTGAGGACTCTGAGCCTCTCTCTCTGCTCCACTCTCACTATCGATCATTCTGTTTGGGGTTGAGTCACACGTCACACTGACTCAAACGCATCCTGCATTTGAAGCAGGCCGGCCCACGGAGCCATTTCACTGTAAGTAAGTAGGAGCACGGGGCCCCGCTCGGGCTTCTGCACGCTCGCTCAGGCTTCCAGGAACCCTATGCTAATGCCGAGGAGACGGCTGTCATCTGATGATCCAGCACTATGTGTATGAGTGAGTGAGACGACACTGCAGTCACAGCACACTTCCTGGAAACTTGCCTGTGCATGTGTGTGAATCTGTGTGTGTGTGTGTGTGTGTGTGTGTGTGTGTGTGTGTGTGTGTGTGTGTGTGTGTGTGTGTGTGTGTGTGTGTGTGTGTGTGTGTTAGAGCATGGAAAAAAAAAGAAACAGGAGGAGGAGTGGAGAGAGATTACAGATAAAGGTATAAACAGAAAGGTGCTGGTGAGTGTTATATGTGCTGCTGGTCCTCTCTCCACTCAAATAAGCCTTTCTTGTTAGGTGTTCGCTCCCGGTTTCCTGCAGCGGCTTGCTCACACGCACACGCACACGCGCACACACACACACACACACACACACACACACACAAACACACACACACGCACACGCTCGTGCGCGCTATCACAGATGTTACTAGGATACAAGGGGTGTTGCTGCTTATTATATCCCAACAGCTCGCGCTGGATGTCGAGCTCGGCTCGGCTTGTTTAAGAGGCTGAGATTAGACGAGCAAAGAGGCTTGTGCAGCCTGCTCATCTCCCCTCTTTCTACAACCTCCCATATCCCCACGCACACACACGCACGCGCACGCACACACACACATACAAGACCCACAAGCTCATGTATTTATATTGCAACCGTGTTGCATTGTTGCATCAACAGTCTCTTACCTGAGTTTCCGTGAGACTCTCCAAGGCTTGCATTACTGACTGCTCGGGTCTTGATGCTTGAGACTGCAAAGAGAAAGGAAAGACTTTGAACACACTACAAAATGGTGATATGTAAAGGAAATATGAATATGCAAAAAAAAAAAAAGGAAAAGAAAAGCTCATATGTTGTGATTGGGACTGCAGGCTGACTGACAACCCAGCCAGGTGAGATCTTACCATTAATCCTGCTTCGACTGTTGGTACGAGTGTTAACTTGCTCCCATCGGAGATGCCGAGGTCCTGGAGTTTGCCTGAACTTAGTCGCCTGAAGGGTTAAAGGAGAGCGAGATAATTAGACTGTGCTGACAATATCTTCTCTCTTCAGACACACAAACAGCCCTCAGCCAGGGGGCGGGGGAGCGGGGAGGGGGAGGGCAGGGGGTTTAGACAGAATTCAAAACTAGTTTGGAAAAGAGCCGTGGGTGAAACGCTCCATGAAAGAGAAGTATTGATTGGGCTGTCATATTTCAATTTAGAGTATGGTGGAGCTTGACAAGCGCTCGCAGTGCGTATCTGGCGCCGTTGCCGCTCGCCGAGGTGGAGGTGAGTGTTTTCTTTTCGCCGTTTTTCGAGGAGCTGCTCAAACGAGGGAGCAGAAACTCCAAAAACCAGAGGCAGCTTTTTAAAAATCACTATCGCAAGTCTCTTGTTCCTCATCGAACTTGTATTGTGAACCTCTGTGACTCTGGAGAACATCGACACACACACACACACACACACACACACAAAGTACGTCTTTGGCTTCGCCGCTTTAGTGTAGGAGTGTCTCTCCCACCACCGCCTCTGAGAGGAAGTGGTCCGTTCCTGCCGGGTCACGATGCTCTGAAGTCTCTTCTCTCTCTCTCTCTCAAGGATGTTTCAGGACAGCCTGACCCACATCTCACCCCATGCAGCCGAACAAAGGCCCCTCGGCGCCGACTTGCTGCAGGTCTCTATGTTTGAGGAGCAGGAGGGGATTTAAAAAAAAGCGTGGGGGGGGGGGATTCAGGTTTTAAAGGATGATGTGATTTATTGGGTGATTATAATGGGTGGGAGGGGAAGGGGGGCCGGGAAACAATGCTGACTGTTTGCATGCACTGAAAACCTCCCCTTCTCTATTTATGTATTTGTTTATTCAGCATAATACCACCTGCACTATTGTATACTACGTATACTACTAAAGTATACTACGTATACTTCAGGTTCCAGTGCTGCCCTCCTGTGAGAAGAAGGTATTCTGGCTATTACCCTGTAATGCTCCCATTTACACCCAACCACACGCAGGACCCCTCCACCTTCCATCACACAGGGACAAGTTAAAGATAAACTATATATATATATATATATATATATATATATATATATATATATACACAGTGTGTGCCTGAGCAGCAGCAGCACTGTAAATAAATCACAGGCTACCAAGTCCTTTACTCATGAATGTTTCACAGGTTTGATTCCCGCAGCATTAGTAATTCAGCCAGGCTTCAGTATATATAACGGAGGAGGAGGAGGAGGCATGAATCAATGCAAGACCTGCAGACCGCCCCGCCACTACGGGGCCGGGGACCGGAGCGGGATTCCAACACCGCGCGTCCCGACTGGTCGCTGGTTTCCTCGGATGCACTGACGACCGGAGCGGCCCCGGTGGCCCTTCTGAGGCCAACCCCGAGACATCGGCCTCCCATGAATCCGAACGCACAGATTAAAGAACACCTCTGCGGGCCCGGAGCGTGAACGCACCACAACTCGGATCTATATGCACTTTTTTTTTTTAATAAAAAAATTATATTTAAAAAATATATATATATATATATATATATATATATGATTGCAGAATAGTCGAAACATTACGGTAAACGTATTGCACAGATGCATGCTTCCCTTTAATGCAGGGGGGGGGTCATGTTTATGTGATTCTCCACCATGTATAGAAACACTGCATCACTTCTAGTAAACAAATGCCAGTCGGGTTGACTCACGTCTCTTTGTGGAGCAGAGCGAGTCTCTCTCGCGGCACCTTGAGCCGCTGCGACAGCCTCCTCTTCAGTCCGTCCACGGTCTCCTCCTGGGGCAGGGAGAGCTCGAAGCGTGTGCCGGTGGTGGAGTGGATGTACAGATTCATGGAGGGCTCCGTCGGGACGGCCTCACAGGACGAAGCCCCGCGACTGGTGCAGCTCCGGGCGCTGGGGTGCTGGTCCATCCGATAACCTGTGGTTTAAGGGGAAGAGTTGGGGGGACGAGACGAAGCAGAGCCGGAGATGAAGCTGGGTGGTTTTTTTTTTGGGGGGGGGGGGGGGGGCGGCTGGGGGGAAGCGGATCCGTCGCTTCGGCTGCCCGGCCCTTGTTCAGAGAGCCGCGTCTCTTTTCTTTCACGCGCCCTCCGAGAGTCGGAATAAAACCCGGTCCGTCTTCCCTCCGCTCGAGAGCATGAGAATATTCCCACAAGGAAAGTCAACTAAACGAAGCTCGCCTTTTCTCTTTCTTTTCTTTTCTTTCCTTTCTTTGTTGCCTTCTCCAACGTGCACGCAAGAGTCTCCCTAAATGCTACATAGATGGTAGAATGCCAGGCAGGAACGCAAGTATGTTGTCAGCAAAAAAAGAAAAAAATGCCACGGACTGTCATATATACGCAGCCGGTTACCTTTAAAACAGGGAGGTCTAATAATAAAAAAAAAAATTAAAAAAGAATATAAATTCCTCTTGGTAGTTTTGTGAGCTTCTGCAAGCTTTAGATGAGAAAACACTCGGTCCGCGAGCTGCAAAGCCTCTTTGGGTTAGAGGAGAGAGAGAGAGAGAGAGAGAGAGAGGGGGAGAGAGAGGGAGGCTCTCCGCTGCGCACTCGTACCCGCGGCAGCTCCTGTGAAATATCGACAATGAACATTGTCCACAAAGTATCCCACTTCCACCGTCGATAAAAAAAAAAAAAAAACTAAAAAAAATACGCCCACAGCCCCACGGCCCCGGCCAATCACAGGAGAGCTCCCTTCAGAACACTCGCCGACTTCTAGCCAATGGCGAGAGGGGATCCACACCCACGTGGAGGGCAGGCGACGTTGAGGCCATTCATAATAAATTACAGCATAGGACAAAAATATGAGGCCCGTACCTCGGCAGCGGTGCCTAAACTGAGGTCCGTGGTCCTTTTTTTTTTTAAAGGTCACTGCAGTTAGTTGTTTACTGACTCGCTCGCTATTAATTATATTGTTTTCACGAAGTAAATTGATGAGAACTAACTGTTAAGGCGGCTTATTTATTTCATATATTTTATTTATTTATTTATTTAGACAAATCGCATTCATCATTAAAACAACTGCAACCCAGTGATCTCTCCACTCGTTAATCGAAATGACCCGACGGGTCTGCTGTTGCATTGACACCTTCCTATCTCCAGCTGACCTCAGCTGCATGCAGAAACCATTAGAAGTGATTACGTAGAAGTATGCATATTGTACAGTCAGGGTTCTCTTCGGGAAGAACACCTCGTTATCGTGCGACACGGTGGGGCCAGAAACACACAGAAGCATGTGTTTATAAGCAAATAATACACGCATATATATGTGAAACACGTTCACGCGGTAGAAGTGCTGCACACGTTCATATTTTCTGGTGAGATGACAGAACGACGCACGGGAACGTGCACACAGCCAGGGACAGATTGGTAATTGTACCATAATAATACAGGTCTCTCGATAAGAGTGAGTCGGGGCTTTTGACGCGACAAAGGAGATACTCGGTCGCCCCCCAGTGGCCAAAGGAGGAACTGTGACAATCAGTTTACTTTGTGCACAATTCAATTCGGACTTTACAGCACACATTCTCTCCCTCAGAAATATGAATTTAATTATCTTTGTTGCTCTGAGCTCGATCATAGAGCGAGCTTATGATCCTCGCAGCGTGGTTTGTCACCACGGCAGTGTGATTTAATAAAAAAAAAAGCTCGTTATTGCGCTTCGACAACAGACGACAGCAGCAACGACTTACTGCCAGATACTAATTATAATTTACAGTAACGGCGACATTGTCCGGTCGTCGATACCGGGCCTTATTAAGTTAATCATGTCCGCGGCATTTACATGGAAGGTGGCTCATCCAATCACTTGACAGCGCGCTTTCATCATCGATCCTGCGATTGACTGCTTGTCTCCCGGATCGATCTCTTAACCCACCGACACAATACGCAAAAACGGACAACATGTTCACATGACAGAAGAAGAAGGAAAAAAAAAAAGTTGGCATTTGATACAAAGAAGAAGAAAAAAAAAATGCACTTACCAATTATTGTGGCGAGAACTTTAACGCGTCGCGCGAACGTGTGTCGTGTTCCAGTGTTTTCCCCCAGCTTTGGCATGTAAAAATAAACCCAAGTGGTGATAATGAAAAAAAATGAAAAAAACTGAGATAAATCCAAAACACCTGAATATCCACTCTGCGTGTCCGGCAACGCAGCAGAGCTCCCGACCAATGAAGCGGCTGCGGTTATACGTCCTCTGAGTTGTGCGCGCGCTGGCGTCTGTCTCGGTAGTGAGTGCTCAGCACGGGAAGGTGAGACACCTCTTTAGCCGACTCTTCTCGGATATGGGCGGAGTGTAGTGTTCTTGTTATGTCAGCATGTGATTTAAGGTGGCCTCCCTTTTTCTTAACCCGGTAACCGCCTCTAATGTCCAAACCTCGGGTTGGGGAGGGGGGCGAGGGGGATGTGCCAAATAGATAAAAGATACCCAAAACAGTTCCAATGCGCGCGCGGCTCTCTGCGCAGCAGCAACGGCTCTCAATGGCGCCGGATGTCTAAGTAGTTAACGAAACACCCGCCGGTCTTTGGGGTTTCTGTCCACCTTAACAAGCAGTTTAATGAAGCGGACGCTCTGGCGATGCGAGGGGCGTTGCCTTGTCTCTGACGACACAGAAGCACGTCACCGGGCAACAGAGCAGGTAAACAGGCTCCATGGAGACGAGGGCACGTCCGAACGATAAACAAAAAGTTTTCTGGCACAATTTGTTCGGGGAACTGCGGGCCTCTGATAGTGACTGGTTTGGGAATATTTGTGGGTATTTGTCAAAAACATTCGTAAAGTCACTTATTTTGCCTTTCAACTTCCTTTTTACGCAACATAAATAAATATGTTCTTTCTGTACTCGAGTCAAAGTAGAGATGGACCTCAATATTAAAAATACTCTATGACAAGTGACACTATGCATTAAATAATGTAATACTAAGTATTGTCAGTTAAATGTACTTTAAGTATTACAAGTATAATAATAATGATAATAATAATAAAACAAATTATGACCATAGGTTATTATTACTGATACTCTGATATTATAATAATATTATACACATATTTTTAATATGTTATCATCTGCTTATAGTGCAGTATAATAATACGTAATAATAAGTACTCATAATGATTTATTACAATAATACATTATAAAGCATTTTATAATTACTTATAAAGTCAAGAATCATATTATTTCACAATTACAGGTCAATCATTGACATTTTAGATTTCATGATTTTTTTTCCTTCACATTACTTAAAGCAGTGAACACTATAATCACATTATAATGCATTATAACAGTGATTTATAATGCATAAAAAAAAGATTACGATGTATTTCAATTATAAAATGCCAGTGAGTGCCAAGGACGAAGTGTTATGATACTTGACATTATACGTCATTGTAAGATGTATTATGATTATCGGTGTAGCTCATTATGATTAATTGTGGCTGCTTATGACGATAATTATACAGCGCTGTTGGCACATCGTGTAGTATAGCTTGGTTTAGATGCATCGCGGGCGTCACAGAGAGTGTTACCATCGCGTCCATGTAACCCAGAGATGTGATAACCATCGCCATACGGTTCACCTCAAGGACGACAGAGATGTTGTGCAACGCATGCGTGCCACGTCGAGAACCGCCCCTTTCCTCCGAGCCTCGGGACCGGTGCGGACCCTCTGTCTTGATCATAGAGACACACACACACACACACACACACACACACACACACACACACACACAATGTGCAGAGGACGCTGTGCCCCAGCAGCATGTTATCACACTGTCTGAGAAGTGAATCATCCTCCTGCATGTGTGCGAGTGCACGTGTGTGTGTGTGTGTGTGTTAGTGAGATATAGAGTGTGTTCAAAAGAAACATCTCCCAGAGACTCGAGTGAGCAGACAAAGGTCTCTGTCTTTGCCCAGCACCAACAGCGTTATCTGTCTCCATCTATGTCTCTCTCTCTCTCTCTGTCTCTGTCTCTCTCTCTCCCTCTCTCTCTCTCTCTCTCTCTATCTCTCTCTATCTCTCTCTCTCTCTCTGGAGGAGATGCTGACTCAGATGAACAAAGTGAAAGGAGTTGGTTAAACTCCCTCCTGTGCTTGCAACACAACCCTTTGTTAGGAGTCAAAACGCTGCGCTTTAGAATTATCTCGCTCCGTGTTGCTCTTTTTTGACGCTTGTCATGCTGGCAGGAGCATATTATGGGACCCCCTGTGTGTGTGTGTGTGTGTGTGTGTGTGTGTGTGTGTGTGTGTGTGTGTGTGTGTGTGTGTGTGTTGGAGGTTTCAGTGCAGAGCGGAAGCTAATGTGCATTGATGTTTGTCACTCCGGCCCCGCGAGAGAGAGAGTCAAGTTCTCCTTGCAGCCGTGAGGCGGCTCGTCTGCGCCTGTCAGCAGGTCTGGCTGTCAACACGGCTCGGGTCGTGCAGAACACTCTGACCTTGTTTGACTGCGTTGAGGCCTTGGAGCCGAGCAGACAAGCTGACACGTTTTAGCACCGAGGTGCCAACTCTCACCGCACGCAACTCCGGTCGTGAGATTGTCGGTTGCTTGTTCTCTAAATCAGGGCTCCCCGCGCACTCCTGGAGAAAAATGATTTCGACATTTTCCCTTTAACTTTCCCCAGAAATAGGATAACAACACCATCCGAAAGGGCTATAAGTTATGTTCAGGATCATAAAAGTTTATGGACGAGAGTATTTTGAACGCATGTAACGTCACACGGTAGCACATGGTTGGATACCTAGCGTTGCTATCTCACCGACTTGTTGCTAAAACAGTGGAAGGATGTTAAATTAGTGAGGTTGGTGAGTTTGGTTCAGTCGCTGAAGTTTACCTGCTTGCCAGCTTGTTTCGGCTGCAGAGGTTTAAGGTCGCGTGTCGAGAGAGTTGGAGGACAACGAACGGGAAGCCCAGAACAAAACTCCGGCTAAACGCCGGCTAACGGTGCTTTTATGCTACGCTAGCATCGCCTCTTCAAACGCAGTGCTGCGTTGTTACGGTGAAATGGACTAAAACACGAAATGTTTATCTTCAGCAGCGGGAGGTCATAGAGGGGCTAAGGCAGGTATTCTCAACAAACATGGCCGGGCCCCACCGGGTCGGCATCTGAACGCCATCTAGTGGGCCGCGGAGGTCCTGCCAAATGGTTCGATTGAAGTAAAGAAATATTTGTCTCGTGATCAGCGAAAGCTAGTTGTTTAATATCTAAATGTACTCAAGAATTCACGTAAATATATATATATATATGTATATATTTTAATCAAACAAAGCATCGTTTCAATGACCGGTTTCGTTTGAGTATCGCCATGACAACCGTGACACATCATCGGGTATGAGAGACAAACATGTTTAGCCACTGTTGCCTACAGCTACCGTTTCTTTAATTAAGTAACACTGCATTTTTTTATAATAAAAGAATGCTGTGGGACGCATCCTGCGCCAGTAAAAGCTCCAAACCGTGCGGTTAGGAAATATCACTGAATACTTTAGATCAGGATTCATAACAGCAGGCAGCGATGGATGAGGCTGAGCAGAATATTTGTTTAGGTCGTTACAGCTGACAGAAGCTGTTCAATCTTTTATCTTACATATCTCTTTTCTTTTTTTTTAAATGTGGTAAGCATGTCCCCAGAAAGTTCTTAACAATCAGTGGGCCTTAAATTACAAAAGGTTGAGAACCTCTGGGCTAAGGTGTGGTGTGACCAACTAATAGGAGTCGTTGGCAGTTAATAAACCAAACAAACTCCATCAAGGCGTGTTAATCAGACTTCCTCAGAAAGGAACATATTTGGCGCGATCCCCGTCTGTCCTACCAGCTGGAGCATCACTATAGATGCACTGGAAAAGTCCCGGAGAAAGATCCCTCGAAGAGAGCGGGGGCCCCCCTGTGAGTGTTTTCGTGTATTTTGGGTGGGAACCTCATTTCGACATGTCATTTGTTTTCATCCATAGCAGCGAGTACAGTATGTCCCCTCGTTCTATCTGCACTAATTTGACAAATCACAATTCTGATTGAGAAAAAAACAGTGGCGTTAATGCACAAATTCATCATCAGCAAGCCAAATGTCTCCCCCCCCTTTCCCCCTGTGCTGCATGGTGCAGCAAGATGCACATGGGTAAGCCTGTGATGGAGGATGCGAGAGCAAACCCCATATGCAGCTACATGATAATGCATCACACATACTTCTGGGAAGAGTTTATTGACAAGGGAGGAAGGCCGTGTGGGCGGGTCGTAAACATTTCTCATTGGATATCAGATCTGGTGGGACAGAGCAGCCTGCGTGTGATTGTGTGTGTGTGTGTGTGTGTGTGTGTGTGTGTTGCTGTGTGCGAGACAGAGTGTGTGGGACATGCGTGGGCGTGTATGTGTGTGTGTGTGTGTGTGTGTGTGTGTGTGTGGGTGAGCAGCATTCCGATCCATCAAAGTCACCAGTGGGCCGCCCTCTGCCTCGGGAGAAAAATGAACCATGCCCGACGCACTCAGCCTGCTGCTGTTGTTCTCCTGCCACCATTTCCTCCCTGATTCACGCTGAGTGGCTGTGAGTGGGACGGACACACCTCGCCAGGGCCCATCGCCGCAGCCAAGCCACGTTCACAACGCCACGCCGCGCCACAGGAAGCTGACACATACCCTGCATACCTTGCATGCTGATACAAACGTTGAAGAAACAGGCACAAGTTCAGTCAATGCGCCGCCTGTCTCATGTCAGACGGATCATCATCACTTAAAGTCTCGATCAGACCGCCCCGCTCCATATCCCGGGCCCTTCGCTCTTGGTTTTGACTAAATAAGGCTCCAGATCTTTATGTGTCTCTGATTTGATTGGCGCGTTATCTTTGGGATGGTATTGACTGCAGCCTAAGTGCCCGTTACTGTAAGTGGATAAAGTTTCTGGATTACGCGGACGTTCGGCCCGTTGAATGATCTGTTCGGGCAGACTGGCGAACGAGATTGGATTGTGATTGTGGAGTCCATTTCAAACTAAAAGACATTAAACTAGATTCAGAAATATGGGGAGCGTGTTACTGGTAGTGAGCTATAAGGGGACACGAGGTCACGGAGGACATAGTTGTCAATACACAGCAAAATAACACAGATATAGTATGAATTTCGATGTCTTTCTCGGTACACAAGGGTTTTTCACTTTAGTCGCAAAACCTTCGCACTCCTAATCCAAAATACATTTTTTGTGATCAGCTTTGTAAACTCATGACTTACCTTGTGCTTTTTTACAGAACTGTTCAAAGTGTTTTTAAGTCAGACATTCACTCATATTCCACAAGACACTGTGAGGATATTTATTTTCCTTAATGTTGACTTTCCTTCATCAATGTTGACCAAAATACAGAGGACCGTCTCTTTGGAAAGACCCGTTATTCAGTTACTACAATCAACAGCTACATTACCATGACATTAATTCTCAAATATGTATTGAATATTTAAATATTTAATATTGAACACTTCATTTAACTTTTCATTGTAATGTAAATCTCACTCTATAAACATGAAATTCGATATAAATTGTACATTTTCTATATCACTATAATATATTACTATATTATTCTCTAGTTAGTCTTGCAATCCTTGTTTTTCTTTTTTTTCTTTTTAAGTATAACTTTTGATATCCAATAGGTAAGTTATACTCATACGCCACACACAATTCATACTTCAATGAAACTTTTGTTCAAATTCTTTCTATCTTTTTTATATATGTGTACATGTACAAATAAATAAAACGTTCTGACATAAATAACTGAATAAATACAGACAAAATACATAATCCAGTTGTGATCCATAATCCAGTAAAGTTTAATGACTCAGCTCATTATTTCACAATAACTGTTGATTGCTAATCCTCTTTATTTGATTCCCAATCATTTGTATTTCAAAATGTCCTTTCCCCCACATCCAAACAACCGTTTTATTTCACAATACCACAAAATCTCAGCAGTCAGCAGTGACGGCTGAGACGGTTACGTGGCTGTTGGTCTGAATGACACAACCTCTTATACTACTCATCACATGTAGATGTAATCCTACATGTATTTGCATACGTGATGACACATCAAACACACGCTGACGCGTCACGTGTGTTTGATGTGTGATGAGCAGCACACGATGCTGTCAGTGAAATCCACATTCGCACAAGCTTGGCGTGAGCCACTGCGATGGATTACATGGGTTCACACAAAGAAGACGTCACAGACAAGATCTGCTCATGTGCAGTGTGTGAATTTGTGCAATGTCATGGATGAAAAGTGACTGACATCACAGACTTAAAATTACTACAAAGAACTTTCATTTTATGTTGATTTTGGCGGCCCCTGTGGACAGAAGTAGAAGTGTTTGTCCGAGCACCAGAGTCCTTTTAGAAAACTTCTTATTTTACCGCGGTAGGGTCTGAGCGTCTGCCCAGCTCAGTCCTGGTTCTGGTTCTCCCGTGCCTCCCTCCCCTCCAGCAGGGCCCAGTAATACGACCCGGGCCTCCAGCAGCCTGGTGTTGGTGTTGTCTCCAAACGGAGAAGAGAAGCTCTGCTCCAGGCCGATAGGAGGAGACTGCAGGTCGAGGGCCGGACGCCTCGCTGGAGTCGGACCTGAAGGAGTTTCAGGTGAACCTGCATGAGTTCATCTGATTTGCTTGGAATCGAGCATTTAGAGTAACTATGTAAAAATAGCCACTCTTCTCGCTTATCGCCTGGTTTACTAATGTGGTCTCATATAGAGGCATCGGTATTCAATTGAGACTGTTTCATAACCAGTGAAAATTTCCTCACAGTAACTTTAATTCAAAACATTCAAGCACAAATACAAGTCAGAAATGATGCAATCTTGAAACTGGTGTAACCTCAAAAAAAAAGAAAAAAGAATAAAAATTGTCAGTATTGTTTTGTACCTACGTCGTGCTACAGATACAAATTCTGTCTGTAGGGATTTTACAAACATATCTCCGTAGCTCAAAGAAACCTGGTCACAGTAGTGGCAACGGTGGGCCGGAGTTCAAAATGAGTCATCAGAGAGCAGAGGGGCGAGGTGTCGAGTGGGAGTGGGAGGGGTTTCAGTGCAGACGCAGCCTCTGATCCCACACCTGCAGAAGGAGCCCCCCGTTTGAAGTGCTGCTCGCTCACAGCACAGATGATTGATGACACATCTCGAGCTCCACGGTTTTACACACCAAAGCAGACAGCGTGCCAGAGAGAGTGTCAAAGCTCCGGCCTGAGAGAGAAAAATGTGCAAAACGTGCCATGACAAGAGGACAAGAAAAGAAAAGTGTCACATCAGACTCTGATATAGTCACAGTCAGAGTTTACAGTAACTTCTGGACATCCAAGACAGGCACATTTCAGCCAGACCCCCCATTTCCAGTAATGCGAGTCACGACATCCCGCTGACTTTCTTTTGGCCTGAAAAGTTTGTATTGAAACTCTCGGGAAGCGTGCGCTTAATTTTTACAGATTCCACATGTGGTGGTCCATGACTGATGAATGAATCACAACATCAGCTCGGGTACATAATGTAGAGTTTATGTTCTTTCAGTTGCTGCTGAGTGAGCGATGACTAAACGCAACAACCTCTGTAGATTGAACAGCGCCCAGAGGCACAATGGACGCTGTCCAAACATTTCACAATCGAGCTTGCTGTATTCATTCTCTACAGATGGCATATTCATCATATGGCTGAGTTTTTAATGTGTGTGTGTGTGCATAGTTATGAGTAACATTTTGTACTGTTTGTGTTCTGTTTCTATATAACGTAGAACATGTTAGTCACTCCGTCCTTAGCCAACACATTCCCCAGTGTCAAGTAAAGTTGATGAGACAAACTTTGTGTATCAAGTGTGTAATCAGGATACAATTTTTCACATCGTGGCATGTGGATGTTTTGATACTAGCAGTGTGTTGATCAACAACTTCACCACCGGTTATAGAAAGTGATTAGCTTATGTAATAGCGGTCGGCCTTTTTACTGCATAGCTGCACTCTGAGTTTATACGCTGACTTGTTTGTTTGGTTAAAGGAAAAGTTTGGACATTTTTTGGAAGTATGCTTATTTGCTTTGAGAGTTAGACGAGAAGATCGTGATTGCTCTCATGTCCATCAAACGAGAAGCTGTAGCCAGTTAGCTTAGCATAAAGAGTGGAGGCCAAGGGAAAGAGCTAGTTTGGCTCTGTCAAAGTGCTGGGTAAGTGTATTTCTTTTTATCTTCTGGACAGAGCCAGGCTAGCGGTTTCCCCTTTGTTTCCTGTCTCTATGGTAAGCTAACTGCTGTAGCTGTTACTTCATATTTAGCGTACAGACATCAGAACGATATCAATCCTCTGCTCTAACTCTTGCCCTTAAAGGACATAAGTGTAGTCCCCAAAATGTCAAACTGTTCATTAAAGGTTCCACATCCAGGATTCAGAGGATTAATATAGCAGCAAACACCTATTTGCTATGTAAAGATATATGATATAGTGGCGTAGTGGCGTCCTGAGCAGCTCTCCCTCCGTGTGTGTTGCAGTCCGAGCTTCTCTGTGCTTTGTTTACGTAGCTAAGTCGGCCACACGCCCCTTTTAGTGCAGGTGAGGTGTCTTCGCGGAAGCGTAGCGCCCATCCCCTCAGGTAAACACTGTTAGCTCGTTTGGCACTGTCGCCGTTGGCTGCGCTGCTTGTGGCGTGTGCAGCGCTAGCTAAATAGCCAATGTCGAAAAGCCGCGAGGAGGCAACAGATGCGCTCTGAATTCCGCGCTGAGCACCTTTAATGCAATATTTGTAATCACAACTGCCGGCTTGTAGTAGCATAGTAATGTGAATCAGCACAGCGCTGTGAGTTGAGCCTCCACATGGATCCTGTGAGAATACGATGTACCGTTGCAGCTTCGCCTATCACGTTTGGTAACACGATCCTTCACACTCCGTTCCATATTCTGTCCGTGTGCGGCGAACCATTTGTCTCGTTCACAGGCTCTCTTGAGTCGTGACGCTGCACGACTCATAGTGGCGGCGCACTGTGCTCCCAAACCCCAGATCCGGGCCTGTCAACCACTTACTGCACAGCCTAATCCAAATGGTGTAAATTCGACACCCCCACAAAGTGGACCTGATAATTGCTGCCTTTTACAGAGCCGGTCTGCTCACGCTAAAAAAGGCCCACAATAGGACTCAGCCTGGAACTGGGCTGAATGTGCTAAATAAGCTAATGAAATCCACCCACAAGACACAAGCCGGGCACGATAAGAACCTTTATAGCTGTGAAACTCGGCCAAGCTGGGAGGGTGTTAGCTCTAGCTGTTTGTTTATTTGTCTGTTTGACAGCCCACGGCGTAGTGCCAGAAGGACTGGTGGTCCGACAAAGGTTAGGTGTCAACGCCAAGTGTATAAAATAGAACATAGCAGAACAAGTGAGAGTGAGCGAGGCGAGAGAAAATAGGAGTGAGAGAGAGAGAGAGAGAGAGACTGAGGGCAGGAAGTGTGGGTGGCTGGGTAGGTGGTTTTGGCAATGCAGAATGGACTTCTTGCGCATTACTTCTGGTAAAACAAAGATATGGTTTTTGCAACGGCAACACCCATTCACTGAGTAGCATCGGTAGTAAAACATCTTTTGTTTTTGTTCTTCGAGGTCAGCGATTGTAGAGGGGGACCACCAAAGCAATTTTCAGAGCAACATGTCTTTGCGATGTGCACCCGTACTCCCAGCACTTCCACGAAGAAGCAGAACAGATATGGGGATAATAGCAGTGAATGTGCGCGTACAGTACACAGTGATGAATACCAGATGCAGGCATTTCCTTTGTTGGTGCAAGCAAGTTTTTCGAACTTGCCAAATCGCCCTGCTCTCCTCCCACACGGTTGAATACTTTCACACACACACACACCCACACACACACTCAAGAATCCCTGCCCACTAATCCTCCTCCATCCTAGGCTTAGGGGTAGCCGAAGCTGCGGGCTAATTCAATCTTGGCTGGTGCTCCTCTGTTTTATATATCTCTCCTGTTGTCTTCCTGTTCTCCACCCTTGGTCCTTATACTCACACTCTCGCTTAATTAGTTTTTTTTTTTTTTATCCCTCTATCTCTCCATCGGCTTTTACCCCCTCCACTTCTTCTTCTCAAGAGAGCAGTCTACGCTCTCTTGATTATTTTCTCTTTCAAATTTGTTGTTGTTGTTGTTTTTTTTTTTTGCTTTCTTCTAATTTCTCCCGTTGTATTTCTTTGCAGCAGTCTATCCGCTCTCCGCAGCAGCTCTTTGCTCTTCCACTGACATGCAGTTATCCGCTCACTGATAGCGAAGGTCATTGCGGGTCACGTGATCGATGCTGGCAGGTCGCACAGAGAGTTGATCTCATCTGTGACGTCGGCCCAGAGGAGTGCGCAGCGGCCTTCTCTCTATCGCGTTCTTAAAATAGCCGTCCGTCCCCACTGACGACGTCATCCATTCCCGTCTCCCTCCAGCTCTGACGCCCCCTTGCCTCTCTTGCTATCTCACTCTTTCTCTGCGTCTCCTCTCCACTCTCTACCCTTTTGCTCTCCTTTTTTTTTTCCGCCACCACCCCCTCCTCCTCTTAACTTTCCAGGCTTTGCCCCAACCCCACCCACACCCTCCCCCTTTTTCTTCGTCTTTGCCATCTCACTGTTTGTGTTTCTCGATAACAGCAGCAATTCCATAAAAGAGAGTTCATTGTACTTTATGCCGAGTGCTCCGTAGCAGGCGGCTATTTTACAACCCTAAGCCTGAAATTTCAAACATGCTCCGTACCAGTGAAAAGGGAAACCTCCACTCATGCAGGGTTTCTTCTGAAAAATGACAACAATGACATGCAAATGAATGCGGCCTTACACAATCCGGCACTTGCCCGGCACTTGAAAAAAAAAAAAACATCGAGCACTGAAATGCCACAGTCATTTCGGAGAAGAGGTGCATTTGGATACGGAAAAACAGAATGCCACCAATTGCGTGTAGTTAAATATTTACTGCGTATGGGCGGAATATCGTGACGCAAACGTGAGTCACACATGGGAAGGCCATGCTGACCCTCTGTACCTATACAACTAATGATCAAAGGAGAGACTTCAGTTTTAACTGCCTGCAAGCAAGGTATCGTATATTCTACCGTGACAGCTCCGCCAACCCGCGCCAGCGACATCCTGTTGCTCTCAAACACGGATCAGAAGCTGTCGCAATGATTAATATATAAAACCAGGAAGCGATCCCACAAAAAATATGACAACCCATAGAGTTTCATTCAGACATCTAAATTCACATTTTCAGCATTTTAAACAATGCCCTTTAACCACATAACTCTCGTGATTATTTGAGATGCTAATACAAGCTAGTGCAAAACAGCTTTTATAACCCTTCATTCCAAATGCTATTAACATGGTAACAAGCAGTGAAATCTTTGGTACTCTAAAGGCCTTAAATGCGAAATACTCAGCTGTTAATATTTCGTGTGAAAACTATTCATACCAGCAGTGAAAACCTGTGACAGTTGGTTTGAATAGATTAACGCAGGCAGAGGACCAACTACCGGGATCCTATCCCATGATCGAAGAGAAATTGTTATATAGCCTAAGCTACTCTCAGCTATTTTTATTGAATTTCCTTCCGGGCGAAATGCTCTGAGTAAGATTTGATTTAGCTGTTAGTGTCATCAAGTCAGAATTTTAAAATGTCCAATACAGGTTTATGCACAAATACCTGCAAAACTAATCCTCATCACTCCTTTATGTGGTTTTTATCACGCTTGTTTCTCTATTGGTCGCCTGACCCCATGGCACGTCAGGAGCCAGAGGCATTTAAAAATAGCCGCTTAGAACCAGAATAATCACCACAACAGACAGAACTCATCAGCTCATATTCAACTGACTCCAGTAATTTGTCATAACCTTTCCTGTCCGTCATCGTCAGGCTGCTCTTAACCGTCATCAACATACCTGAAGCTCTGAAGTATAAACCAGATGTTAACTAGCTTCAATTCGCTCACTCCACCAGGCTTCTGCCTTGTCTATGTTTAGTCATGTCTATTCTTTCTGTTTGATGTTACTTGATACAGCCCGTCCGCCAACTATGAGTTCAAGCTCAATCAGTCAGAATTGAGTCTATTTATACTGTAACCAGCTGACGTGTTGACTGCTTGTTAAGGATGTGTTTATCGACAACTCACCAGCGTTTGTCGCACAAAAGCAAGAATGCGGATGGGAATTTTTACATAATTGGGACACATTTTTTGGTGGGTTGGCTGTGATGATCAGCGGCAGTTTGAAGGGTAATTTGAGACTACAAACGGGGGTGGAGGCCATAATTCGCTGCTACATAGTGTGTCATCATAAAATATTATCATAGAGTATTTTGTCAGGCAGTGTCATCAGCATATCAGGTTAAGTCACTCTCTGACCTTTGTGGATGGGAAACGTCTGTCATGTATTACAGCTTATGGCCAGTATTTTCCACTTCATCTGTTCGGTGTGCAATCAAAGTTGGGAGTAATTATAAATCAAGTGGGTCTCAATCTAGAGGATAAAGCTAATCAGTCTTATAATGGGCTCTTTGAAAAGGACCTTTATGATCCTTTGTTTGATTAGATCATGATTATGATCATTCACATTTCCCAATATCTGACTATACAAACACATTTAGTGGACTGCTTCCCTTCAACTCCCTGACTTTTATTGTTAATGTTCACCACGATGTTAACAACAATCAGTATGATTCTTGACCCCTGAATTGTTGGCATACTAATAATTAACTGGATGGTTAGTCACATAGTGTTTCACCGACATACTGAAAGGCATGTATTCAGCCATTGTTGGCTTGTTATTTACATTTCTGGGCATTTGGTTAAGCAATTCTTCTTAAATTTGATCAGTTAGTAGTTACAAAACTTTCTTAAAATAATGCAGATTAGTGGTGTCTGTGTGTGCATGTAGCATGGCATTGTTAAATATTTAAAAATGGACAGTGAAGTGGATAACACATTATTTGTTAAACTTTTTTTTTTGCCGATTTAGATGAGAGGATTGATCCCACACTAAGGTGTGTCCAGTAGATATGAAGCTCCTGCCAGAAGCCAGTTAGCTTAGCTTAGCATAAAGACTACCTAAACAGCTAGCCTGGCTCTGTCTGAAGGCAATCAGCCTACCAAGCACCTCTTAATGCCATATCTAATGTGTTTAATATGCACAAAAACGGAAGTGTAAAAACAACATGCTGTGGTTTAACAAGATTTATTTATTTAATGTAACTCGCCAAAAAATAGTCCAGCAGATAAATCCCTGTGAAACCACAACTTCCCATGTCACACTGTTGTACAGATTAAATAAATAACAGTGGGTGGACTTATCTTTCTTATCTTTTAACAGAGTCAGGCTAGCTGTTTGCAGTCTTTATGCTAGACTAAACTAACAGCTACTGGCGCTAGCTACATACAGTATTTACTGTATCTATCCTCTTATCTTTCAGCAAGAAAGCAAAACAAGCGTATTTCCCCAACATATATAACTATTCCTTTCACATATTTGCAAATGTGTGCTGTCAGATTGAATCCACTCATGTAATGGCAGTATTCCCATACACAGTCTATTAGTTTCCCTCATACAAATGTCACATATTTGAGAATTTGCCGGATCTTTGAAAGCTGCATTCTGATTTTACATCACAACTTTGAATAGTTACTGTTCTTAGGGTTGCTTCTATACTGGAATCCATCCATCTGACCTTTCCAGAGCTGTTCAAATAGTGCTTTGGCTTTCTATTTGGAGTCATGGAACAACCCCACCTCTCAGGCTTCCACGTGTGGAATCAGTCAGGAGCTGCATTCTGGGGATGTATGACCTGGGTTGAACTCGTTGGAAACACACGCTCATGCAATAGGAGCTATTTGTTACATGGACTGCATGTTACAACACAGTCCAGTCAAAAGCAAGGTTAAGCGGGTTGTTGGTGAAACGGGGTGAGGTGAGTCCTTGGACATCTGCAGTGCAAGTGACATTGCGTGTAGTGGTATACTGTGGACATTTGATTCAGGGTCTGTGTAATAGCTGTGAGGTCCCAGATGCTGCAAGACTGGAAAATCCAAAGTGGAAGAGCTAGAGGGATTAGGTGGGTTGAGATGGAGCGGGAAGAGGAATCCAGCAGGGGTTCATTAGGGAATTCACGTTGGGCATTTCCTCCTTTGATAGAAAGGACAAAAATAGAATGCAGCTTATTATCTATGAAAAAAGACGCGCTGAAAATGAAATTATAGTGGTTTAATAGATAAAAATAAGCTTTAGTTGAGATTATGGTTCAATGTGACATATAACACTGCGACAACCCCATCGTCCATATTCTTAACAAGAGCCACGCAGGCCTAAAGGTTATCTCCTATATATTGTTTGCATTACAAAGTGACTCGTTGGCCATTAGAAGCTCTTTTGTTGAACCCAACCCCACCCGTGGGTGCTGGAATCCAGGCCTTGTCTATCAGAGCCCCGTGCTTGTTGAGGGAGTTATTCCTGCCTGCTTTGGGTGTCCTAGTTGGAAACTAGCTGGCATATTTTCCTATAGTGCCTCAGCAAAGAAGCGTGTGACTGTGAACACCACGATGAGTCGTCAGTCTCTCTAGGGACAGGAGCGAGCGTCAGCCAGCGCAGAGGGATTAAAGGGGAGTACATTAACACCAGTCGTCCTGCTAAAGTGTGCAAAAGTGTGCAATGTTATTTCATTTCCACATTTTGGTTCAGTCTTGTTTCCATTGCAAAGTTTACTGTGTCAAACCTTGACACGGTCTGTTTGTGGTGAATAAAAATAGGACAGCAGGCTATATAGCACGACATGACAACTTGAGTTTAAAGGGTCTTATAATTTGCAACCCAAATTAATTCTTTTGAATGACAGTAAACATCGGACGGTATTTGCATAGGCACACTGACAAGTACCAAACCCTGCGGTTAACCCGTTCCATGTGTCCTTTTCAGTCTGATGTGTGTATGACTCAACAGATCTCTACATAATGCCACAAGCTGGTCACCATTTGACAGTGTCGTCGCTCTGCACGGAGGAAGTCAGTTATCTTTCATGCTAAAGGCACATCCTAAAGGACTTCTTTTACATTGCATCTGCTTTCAGGGAATGTGACATCAACGCTGATTATTTCAAGAAAGTCTGTGTCAGTTGGAAAGTTTCAAAACATCACAGGTGGCAGAACAGATACAATGACATGGAGGTTTCAACACAGCTCAAGAGGAAGGAAAGGAAACCCGGAGGTGCTCCTCTGGTGTTATTTACAATCTGTCTCAATTCCTCTTTTGAAATGTTGTGGTTGAGCATGTTCACACACACACACACACACACACACACACACACACACACACACACACACACACACACACACACGCACACACACACACACACACACACACACACACACGCACACACAGGCATATAGCAGGGCCCTGACCTGTGCTTACTGTGCAATTAGAAGGTCAATAATTAACCGACTGCACTTTCATGATCAGGGTGTATATGTAATGTGCTCTCATGCGTCCTCACGTGCCTGGGCAGATCCAGTAGATGTTTTGGAAACAGGGGCAGAGCAGCCTAACCCGAGCTAAAGACAGTCCACAGGGAGATGTGTGTCATCAAGAGATGACTAACCACCGCAAAAGGACAGTGGAGTAATCAGACATCATCAGAACTGAGTGATCCGCTTTTGGTCCCTTGTTTGGCAAGAGTCGAGTGTCTGTGCCAGGATTAGCGTCATTCAGCTGGTGCTACTGTTAGCTTTGGTTCACAGCTGTCAGCCCAGGTGCCCCCACCCTCCACCTTACATGTGCAAGGGCTGTGGGGTGTATCATGACTCTGAACATGAACTGTTATACAAGTGGACCACCTGTCTGCCATGGTGATCATTCTCTGTGTGACGATTAGGTTGGCAGATTATGAAAAAGCAGTGTTTCACAACCTTTTTTATCAGGTGTAACCCTCAAATACCCATTTATTGACGCCGCAATTTATCAATATCAGTTTTACCTATTTCACCATTTATTCACGACTTTAACCATTTTGACTTTGACCATTTTGACTGTTTGTCCATTAACGTTACTTTAACCTAACAGTTTACTAACTAACTGTTTTTCCGTTATTTTAAGATAACAATTTTAAATATTTATCTGGTAACAATGTTAACTGTTATCTGTCAACATTACATAAAGATAGCAATTAAGCTAACAGTTTTCACAGTTTATCTGTTAAAGTTACTTTTACATTACCATTTTAACTATTCATTTGTTAACGTTACTACAAGATAACAATTTCAACTGGTTATCTGTTTCTTTAAGCTAACAATTTTAACTGTTTATCCGTTTCTTTAAGCTAACAATTTTAACTGTTTATCTGTTTCTTTAAGCTAACAATTTTAACTGTTTATCTATTACTTTTAGCTAACCATTTGAACTTTTTATCCATTGTTTTTAGCTAACTGTTTCACTGTTACTTCAAGCTAACTATTTAGCCATCACTCTTTCAACTGGCTTGCGAAATACTTTTCATGCACTCTTTAAAGTAGCAATCAGGTGTCATCGGACTCAACATGGGAACATAATTATGATTTTGATTCTTTCAAATTTATTGAGCTACTCCACAATTTTATTCCCACCCTGAAGCAACTACAGAGGTAACGTTACAATCTTGCTTTCCAAGAACCCCGACAAACCATGTATTGTGAATCAGTGACGAAGAGCAACAGATTTAAGATTGTGTGCTATTTTCTGAAGAACTCCTGCTAAGAGACGTATGTGAAATGTAAAGCCAGACTGAAGTGAGCCTCTTCGTGACCGCCTCATGACTAAACATGGATCTGTACATACTGTCAGCAGGGGCATGAAAGGCCAAGCTGCTCTCATCACACTTCCTTGAAGCACCAGTATGTGTGTGTGTGTGTGTGTGTGTGTGTGTGTGTGTGTGTTTGTGTGTGTGTGTTTGGCCTGACCTTGTCTTACCTTATACCATGACACTATTTTGGAAATCTCCCAATCTTCCATTTTTATCGGCACCGTCATAGCTTTCACCCTCACACAAGCACAACTCACGGTGAACTGTACACAAAGGTTGGGTCCCACCCTGTTGATACACTCCTCTGAACCCTCGAGCATGTGACACCTCTTGCTGGAATGCCGAACAGTCACATTGTCCATTGTCAGCAACTTCTTGGAAAGACACATATTTTACACGTCCGTCCCGGGGCAAAGTCAGCCTCGAGTCATCCTCTATTTTCTCACACAATCCTCTTCATCTCCTTTATTCAAGTTATTCAATCAAGGGAAGATTAAACTCTGCTTGCAGTGCCTTCTGTTGACAGCTATTGCTTCCTTTAGTTTTCATTTATGTGCATAATGGTACAAAATGTGCATGAAACCTCGCAAATCTGCTAATTAGAGCCTTTAATTTACAATAAAAAAAATGGAAGAGAGGATGTTTTTCTTTGCTAATGTGTAATTGAGTGAAGATCATCAAAGCATTGCGAAACTGGAAACAGACCGGGGATATGGAAGAACTCCAAGCATGATTCAAGCAAATCTGCAGCTTTTCTTTTTTTTCTTCTTTTTTTTCTTCACCGCTTATGTAAATCTAGGAAGTTGAAGAGCAGCTTTGAACACAACAGAGTCCTTTTTTTGTGTCTCTTTAGAGTTGTACCGGTATGGCTCAGGTTCCCAAGACAATAAGACACAAACAGGAACAGCTTCATGTTTTACGGATACATAAATGTATATTTATTTTTGTTGTTTTTGCTGTTTTTTTTACTGTTATTTGGGGCAGAGCCGGTGTAGGTGTTAGATATGCAGTAACCACACCATCCATATGTATGCACATGGTAATTAAGCTTGTACAGATGAGCATAGTGGTAGTTTTTACACCGCCATGTCTTTAAATTGGCTGCTCATTTCTGTGTGAATATGCATAGACACACGCACGAGGATGGAAAAGCACTCTTCTCCTCTCCCACAAAAAAACACTCGGTGCAATGATTACCTGCCTTGCCACTCAGGGGCCATTTGCTGTTACCACAAAGCTGATTATCTCACCCCGACAGCAGGCTGTGTTTGCGGCTTTGCGATTTTCTCCCAAATGCCCACACTGCTATTTGTAGAAATGTTACCTAGCTGGCACAAGCTGAAATATGTTTGTGTTTGTGTGGATGTTTTGCGTCTGGGTGAATGTTTGCGGCGGTGCCTGGCCTCGTGCGCGCGAGCGTGTGTGTGTTTGTGTGTGTGTGTGTTTGGTGGGTGGGTGGGTGTTTGTGTGGAATGGAAGGCTGTAAGAATGGAGGGATGGATGACACAAGCAGGGTAGAGTGGTGGGAGGCTGGTGTCAGGCCCCTACTCCTACTACCAGGCTGGATGCAGTATCTGACAGCTGACTGAGAGTCTGCAGGCCCCCTCTTTACACAGTCCCACCAAAAAGGTCAGCACTTCAATCAGCTCCGCTCTCTGGATGCCTCTCTTCCTCCCTCGCCGCCGCGGAGCCTCAATTCGCCGCCCTTGATGCGCACTTAGCCGCGCTTGACCGTATCTCGCAGGGTTGGAAATGTAGTTTTCGCACCGAGGAAAAGAGCCTTCGAAATGAGTCCGTGCGTCTGTGCCGCGTGACATCCACAGTGCATTGAAAGTTCCAAGGCAGATGATTATGCGCGCCGGAGGACATGTGTAATTTTGGTGCACTTTGGTGTGTGGAAAATTGCCATTCCCCAAGTCATAGCTGGCTCGTCGCTCTACGCGTGAACATTTTCCAGATCTTTCAGTTCCTCTTAGTTCCGTCTCAGGTCTATAATTTGCCTTCACACATCAGCCACTCTTCAACGTCTTCCACCTGCAATGCCACTGGGAATCATTTCCTCTGCAAATAATCCAAAATTGCCAATTCAAATATTATTTAACGTGACGCGAGGAAGCAGGTGTGTAAACAGCACGGATAATAGAAAAACAGGACAAACCAGGCCCGCGGCAAAAAAGTAGTTTTTCCTGCTGATTGATCGAACAGGACTTTGCTTCCCGTAAGTGAGCAATCCGACGTGTGATCTCATACCTTTTGTTTTCCAATCAAAGGCACCTATGTTGTCGACGAGTCACAACACCTGTTCAACAAACAGATCACTATCACAATGTGTCATGTCACGCCCCCGTTTCGTGCATAACTCTCCTATTATTCACCTATTACACTGTTTTATTTTTACATAATCGTGCCTGATAAATTAACAGGTCTCCCGGCGCTCCCAAAGCTGCATGAATTATCGTTGAACACGAGGAGTGAAATGTCAACGGGGGTGCGTGTGGAGTGTGTCCCACGATTTTCACGAGGCTAACAGGAGAATTGATGTAAAAGAGATGAAGAGGATTTGGGTTTGAGTGCCAGCTGAGAGACTCTCATCGTGTTTTTCAAGTCTGATGAGGTTAAAGTCGCTCCGTACCCCCCCGAGCCATACAGCCGGTGACTAAGCCTGAATCAAGACGCTCAGGCAGGAAAATATCCCGCTGTCTCACAGCCAGTGTGTGTGTGTATGTGTGTGTGTGTGTGTGTGTGTGTGTGTGTGTGTGTGTGTGTCATGTGGGTGCCTCTGCCAGTACATAAAGAAAATTGTTGAGCCTCGATTCTTTCCGTTGGCTTTACGATTCATTTTATTGCCCACAACTCGACTGTGAGCTCTCAACGAAACGGTGACAGACGCCTGAGTACAAGCCGAACTATCCCCCCGCTGACTTTATGAAAGGGGAAGCTACATTTTTAATTCCTGTACTTTGTCTTATTTTTTTTATGCCCTTTTTTTTTTTTTAATCAGCAGTCTTTTTTAATTGAATAAACATTTAGTCTACAAAATGTCAGAAAATAGTGAATTCAAACATCCCAGAGCCCAAAGGTGACGCCTTCTGATTAATAATCAATAAATTGTTGATCAAAGAGCTATAAGAGAGTCGACAGCCATGCTAGCAGCTCTCTGAGGCTGTACTTTGGCACGGCGGTGCTAAATGCTAACATCAGCATGCTAACATGCTCACAATGTCAACGCCAACGTGACGAAGGACAACAAGTAACGTTTACCACATTGACCATCTTAGCTTAGCTTAGGTTGCATTGCTAACATTAGCTAATTAGCCCTAAACACAAGGTACAGCTGAGGCTGCTGGGAATGTCATTATTTGAGATTATGTATTTGATCATAAACCACATAATCTCACATAAAATAGTTGAGAGATTAATTGATCAGTCGTCTGTTGCAGCACTAGTTTTCTATGACAACCAATCACAAAGCCACACATTTTTATAGAATCTTAGACATGTATATATATATAAATTCCATGTTTATATATGAATATATATGTATGTGTATATATGTATATATGTGTATATACTGTATGTATGTATATATATTTATGTACATGTATATATATTTGTATATGTATAGATGTGTATATATTTACATGTGTATATGGATATACATATGTAGTGTATATGTATAGACAATAAAGCATCCAATCCTATAATTTTGTGATTTCCACGCCACACCGCTACATTTCTTAAGCCTCAAATTGTTCAGCTGCCGGCGACACCAAAGACATTCACGGCCGTGGCCTCTTTTAAAGACGGATGAGCGCACGGCTCAACCATCATTTCAGAGCTGACATCATCCTAAATGATGATGATTCACACGGGCCGGTCTTGAATTCCTGCTCCGGTCGACTCAGTAAATATAGCCCAGCAAGGCTCTCACAAAGCTGGGAGTCGCTTGGCGTTAGAGTACCATTTAAAGATGACACCGTGGATTGTCACCGCGTACACGGTGTTATTCACTCCAAGGTCTCAGACGGTGCGGTCCTTTAATTACGGGATGCGGCCTTCCACGGTTGATAAGACAGTGACTTATTACAGCGGGCCTCTTGAGCCCTGAAACACCAACGAGTGACTCTCGAGTGAGGGCCCTCGTATACGCACTCATCGTCCTATATATCGATGTACAGCACTTTATCGCTTCTATATCAGCGAGCGGCCCTCCAGCGCTCGGAGCCAGACGGCTCATTTATGAGACATTCGCTTCATTAGGATGTGCGGCTGAGGCAGCTCCACAGTTCTGGATGGAAACAGCTGAATTCAGTGAGTCACTCCTTGTGACAAGAAAAAAAAAATGCACTCTGTGACAGTACATGTCCACCAAAGAACTACATCTGGATGTGCCACCCACTTAGCAGACTTGTTCCCCAATCACAGTATCCTCTTGGATTTCCTACACTCTCCCGTTTCAAGCTGAGCGAAAAGGCCTACGGCCACTTTCCGCTCTGCCTTTCAGCGACAGTGGTGTTGTGGCAGAAGGAGAGAGGACGGAGCGGCGCCTGGTTTCGACATCTCGTATCATAAATCTGGATTAAAGAAGTGGTGGTTCTGACGGGGCCGTTTCATCTCGTCCGTCTGAAGTGTTACTCACGTCTCCAGGCCCCTCGAGGGCTGACTGATGAGTGTGAGTGTGTGTGTGTGCAGCTGGGGTGAGAAGGTTTTGATGAAAGAGACAGACAGACTGGAAAGGAGAACAGAGAGCAGGATGTGCGAGAGGTGTTGAGAAGCAGTTCTATTTTTCTTTATTAATGGATGCTGAGCCAAGTCGCGGTCTGCAAGTCTACACAGCACGTGCCATCAATGGAAATTATGTTTCAACGAGCATAAAACATGCCGTTATTTGTCTCCCCCCCCACCCCCCGATTACAGAGGCACATTTGCTTCCTGTACTGGGAAAAACTCGTTGGACCGTAATGCAGATATTGCTGCTTGGAGAAAAACACAAGCAGCAGTCACGAGAGCCTTTTTCTGTGTAAACACCGATACTCCCACTGTACTCGCACTTGTTGAAGGCCCCTCAAGGAGTGTTGACATTCAGAATCAACCGGTCCCGGTCTGAGCTCTGAGAGCCTTCGAGGCTGCACGTGAACGAGGTCAGCACCTCCTGGAGTCTGAGCTGAAAACCCCGTGGTTATGAAACAAGAGAAAAAGGCCCTGCTTTCCACAGGCCCGGGCAGCGGAGGACTTTTCCTGGCTTTGTCACCGAGGCCTGAGGTCATCACTCAGAACTAACGAGCACTGCCAGCTCATTTAAAAAAAGAAATTAAAAAAATCAAGGCCGGGACCGAGAGTTCCAAATAACTCCTACCCACAAGTGGGCCTGCAACATTAAAAGTGACTAAGCTTCCACCAGATAATTCAAAAAGAGGATGCTTCTTTTTTTAAAAAGGAGTTGCCCCGAAGGAAATCAGTGGTTTTATGACAAATACAGCGTAAATTCCTTCCCCTGAAACTGTGGTTTCGACGAGAAGCACAATAGAAATGGGATCATCTGAAATGCTGCGGTGCAACATACAGCGGCTATCTGCTGCCCCCAAGTGGCAGAAACATTCACTACATGGCAAACTAACTGGCACAGAAGTTGCTTATGATTTGTGTTTACTTTCAGTGGCCAAGTCTGCTTAATGAGAAGGGCTTCCTGAAGAGAGTGTGTGTGTGTGTGTGACTGCTATGAGTCATGCTGATGAGCTTACTTATGTGCCATATGGGTCTGTTTATAAATTATACAATCCATCACAAGTCAATTAGACGCAGTTGTCTTTGTGCATCAACAATACGACATATGATCCCCATTAAGTAGCAGGACAGGGACAGGTTTATAGAAAAACATCATGATCTCCAGCAGCAGGTATTTCCAAATAAATTTATTTTGTAATTCATCCACTGTACAAAGTAAGCATGGAATCTTCTGGACACTGATGTGACTGAGCTGGAAACACAGATGGACGATTAATTTCCATCAAAGAAACAGAAAAGATTACCTAGAGGGGGGGGGGGGAAGAAACACAGTGACTCAGTTTGAGGTACATAACACAATGAAAACGACCTCTAATTTCTTGTCAATATTCCCATTTTCAACTCCATTAACAACTGTGAGCACATGCGTCATGATGCTGCCGGGTTAAACTAATTAACAGACATGTCTCTGGAAATCAGGTCGTGGTGCGGCGAGCCAAGATGTCGTACCACAGGTCTACTCCAGAGCCTTGACGAGGGCCTCGTTGGCCTCTATGCTGATCTGAACTGCCGCCCTCGCCGCCTCGTCAGACGCGCCTGCCATTTCAGACTGGGCCTTCTCCAGGTTGGCCTTGGCAGCCTAAAAATAGAAAGTGTAACAATGAGAACACGAAAGCAAATGATAATGCCCACAATTTAGATATAGTTTTTGTTGCCCTGTTCTGGCTGCAAGCTCCGTTTTGTTTTTGGCACATCCAGATGACATGCACTTTTTTGCATATCGGATCCCAAGGTTTGAAATGCGATTCCGACGCTCAGATCGGATTTCAAAGTGTGACAGAAGTTCTGCAGCCGCAACTCCACGGCGCAATTACGTCGAGGGCGAATGCTTCCTCGTTGGGAAGCCGCATCATCTGCGCAACCACAGCGGCCCACACACACACACACACACACAGAGAGAGAGAGAGACAGAGAGAGAGCGAGAGCGAGAGCGAGAGCGAGCGAGAGAGAGAGAGAGAGAGCGAGAGCGAGAGAGAGAGAGAGAGAGCGAGAGAGAGAGAGAGGATTTGAGAAACAAATCGGATTTGCATGCAGTCTAAACGTAGCCAAAAACGCCTCATCCAGGCTGATTATCCTGGTTGTTCAGTAAAAAAAAAAACAGCCTGGAAAGCTCAACCTAGAAAACCTTTTCTTTTTTTTCGGGGCCAACTGTCATGTGAAAGTCAGAAAAGCGAGGCTGAGCAACGACGAGTCAGAAGTGGGGATGACGAAGACGAGCAGAGAAAATCCCCGCTGCCTCTTTGCTATGAAAGCTCCATTTGTCACGGTAGTGATTAGAAACGAGAAATGCCAAACATAGCTGGGAGTTAAAGGTCTCCCAGTGGGGATTTGACACATCTGCTATAACTCAACAGTGACTGACCTTTCCCTCCTTATTAACAGCGTGGGCCCCATGTGCATTTTCACCGCAGAGCGGAGGACAATGAGGGAAAAATAACTAATTTACTGCCACGGAGTCAACTTGACAGCGACACTGGCACTGCCCAAGGTCAAAGACAGACAGCGCCGCGGCGAGTGCATAATAACGCAGCCTAGCATTAACAAGAATGACATTTAAACAAGGGGGCTCAACGTCGAGGCCCAACTGCAGCGCTGATCAGATGGATAATCATCGGCTGGGTGGTGCTCATCAGCGGAGAGGATCAAAAGGAGAGGAATTACCGCGGGCCTCCACAAATTGGATATGGACACCAATCACACAAATGTCATTCAACTAAAAAGATCCATAAAGAATCGACTGACCCACACGAGACTTTAACCCCGCTAGATGCGAGGGAAAGCACGAGACGGCTTCAATTGGGTCACATGTTCCACATGTGATGAAGATGTCTCTTTTACAAAATCACATTCAACAATCTGACCGGTCGCACAAGTGTGACAAAACTTCTCCTCCGTACAGTTTGTGCTTTGAAGGCAAGATACTGACCGTCATTTTTGGAACTGATAAAGAATGACACAAATCCAAAACCTGGAGGTGTAAACTTGACACACACCATCATCATCATAATAATAATAATAATAATAATAATAATAATAATAATAATATCAGAAAGGAGAAATTTATCTTTTTGTTTGCCCACGTCCGCAGTGAAATCAAAGTTAAGAGCCGACGGCAGAACAGAGCTGCTCGAGGACGTAACGGGTACAGAGATGATTGCTGCTAGATGACTGTTGGTTTTGTGAAGCGAAGGTTAGAAGCAATTCAAAGTCTATTCTTTAAATAAAACACCAGCCACTGAAACACAATTAATCATAAAAAAGGTCTGTATTTCAAATGCCATAGAACAAAAAGGAAATCAAAAGTTAAATTGGGTTTCCCGAAATGGGATTAAAAATTACATATTATACCGACAATCGCGCAGGAAGAGTGAACACATCGTAGCTGAATAGTAGAAATAAATGTATAAGACACCTTTCTTGGTTTTTAAGAAGGCCTCCCTGTGATATTCTGAATCTTCTATTCTGAAGTTCAAATGCTGCGTTCCCGCTCAATAAATGCAACAAACATTGATCCCTTGCATTTATGGCCACTTCCTCATTCAAAATATGTAATACTGGATCATCATAACCCATCAAACAGGGATCAATGCCACTACCATTAGTTCAAATCATATAAAAAAGGTAAATGCAGTGTTGCACAAGGCAAAGATCACCTGTACAATATAATCCAATCACTTAACGCTGCATTAACTCCCTTCTGTGAAACTCGTGTTGAGACTTTGTCAAGAAGTGCTTATTTATTTTTAATTGGATTTGCTTTATTGGGTTCTCTCCTACTTTTCTGTATTGATTTTTTTCATTGTGATGTTCTCGTACATGATGCATCATGTGACTATATTTAGCTGCTCCACTTTGATGACTACTCAAGGGTCTACGCTAATGTTTAAAAGCGGTTGCCGGGCCGACAACCAGGCGTCAGCTTGTGTCTGCCGAAACTGAAAATACGGTTGCCATTTTGAATCCCCTTATATTTTGAGTAGTTGAGATATCATGCAGTTATAAGTCAGCCGAATAATAAAATGTGACATAAAGAGTAAAAATTTTGTTACAGTTACCAAACATAATTTTTTTGTAGTTTGTGTTTTACCTGATACTTTACAGTATATGAATCTTTAGTGTTGTCAGTTAACGTGTCCACCCTCAACTCCTGGTATAGACAATATGAGCAGTGCCATTGGCAGCCATTATTGTTGAGCCCCGTGACTACTTCTCTGACAGAGGTGACTTATGGCATAACCCAAGATGAAAGGTCGTTAGCCTCTCATGTTTAAACAATGCAAAACACCATATTTATTATAATTTCATGGATATCAGGCTGCATGGGAACTTGTTCTCCTCCTCCAAAATCTACAATGCAAACTTTTTATCACGACTCTCAGTCTCTATAAGCTCCTCCTGTGTGTGGATTAATGTCAGCTAAACAATAAGCGAACACACTCAGTAGTGTGACATGGAGAGATATCGATAACATCTAATACAGTACGCAGAATTTTATTTTATAACTTTTTGATAAATTAATTTCATTTTGATAGAGCAAAAATGTAGATAGGTTAAAAAAAAGAAAACTAACCCTGTTGGTTTACACTAATTCAAAAAGTATATTAGACAAATTCTTATTATCTGGCGGTATTCATGGTCATTCTGTCCAACATTAGTGCAGATGCCACTCTAGTTTGTATGCGAGTGTTGTGATGTTGACATTATACTCACAGCAATGTCCAGCTGGTCCAAAGCAGCAGCCTCCTCAACTAGCAGTTGTACTGAAGAATCAGCGTTGACTGTTACTGACCCACTGCTCACTGCGTACACACACACACACACACACACACACACACACACCAGAGTAACTACACATGCCAACATACAGTCATCTTCACTGTGTTTTATAACCAATGACGCAATGTGCATTATAGAGCCAGGACCTCCTGTCTCACTCTCAGGCTAACTTCTGGTCCACAGTGCACTCTCTCATCGAGGGTTTGTTCATCTACGCGACTGTGTATGCGGTCTGAGTTCTGTGTTTAATCGACCTCTACTGATGAATTTGTTTGGGGAGAAATGGAGGAACTCAATCATTTCACAAAGAAATTAGGATTATTTTTGTTAGCATTATATAACTACAGCTTCCATGAGTCTGAGACACAGAGACATTGTCAAATCCATGTGGATGTTGGAGCTATTTAATAGCAAAATCAGCTGTGAATATCTTAGTTTAGCATACGGAATAAAAAAATACATGCATCATGTTTCAGCTTTTCAGAAAGATCAATAATAAAACACTCAAATCAGAATGTGGCGCAAAATATTTGGTGATCTCTAGACTGACATCACTAAGACCTTTAATGACTAGTCAGAGCAGATGTTAGACATTTGAGTATTTTGAGCCGAAAGAAGAAAAGTTATTAACATAGTAACTACTGTAAGAATATGTAAAAGGTGGTGATCTGATATTTTGGTTTCCTTTTAAATAATGTGGAATAAAGTATGACGGGCTATTATTTGCCTGCACACGCATTAAAGGAATTTTACCAGCAGGAAAATTAGGTTGAGGCCCTTCAGGTAAACTGACCTCAGTCAGTCACATTTGTTTCAGGAGAGTAAAATCTCACCAAAGTATTTGGCAGCGGAGCCGTCGTCGCTGAAGACCGTCACAACGCCGGGCCGGAGCACCTGCAGGGTGGGCACGTGGGCAGGAAGGATACCGAACGCACCAGTGAGTGTGGGCACGTCGACCTGTTTCACGCTGGCCCCGTTGAAAAACACCTGGAGAGTGGAGACAGGAGATGGAGAGATGCATTCACTGACAGCTCAACATTAAGAAATGGTGACTGATCACGGACACAGCTGCCAAAATGTAGAGTTTACAACAGAGAGAACATCAATGGTACAACCACTCACTGTCACCTTCCACTTGACTTTTTATGCAAAATAATGCAATTATTTATGTGTTTGTAATGTTTATATTTTTTTATTTTTTACTGGATCAAATACATGAGGTCTGCAGCAGAATGTGAAGTAAACATGCAGCTCTGTGTGAAAGTGGAGCTCTAGAGGAACAGTGGTCAAGAGACATGAACCTCAAGGTTAGAGAGCATTAAACACACTAATGCCAAGTGACTGCATCACAATCGAGTTAAAATTAAACTAATAACACCCATTGGAAAACATATTTACACAGTTATTTAACTGGGAAAGAGTAATATTGTTTTGCAAAGTAAACCCTGGTCAAAGACAGTGAATGACAGCTAGCTTAAAACAAGCTAAGCTAACGTTACATCTTATCCCTCCAGGACACGAGCCGTCTGCGAGCACGAAATGTACTAACACGCGTGGCAACGACTACAAAACCACGTATTAGTACAACACCTCAAAAACGAGGCATTTTCTGCACATTTTTCAAGGCGCATTTCAACAAGAAACCCAGTTAGCCATCTAGCTAGCTAGCTGGGCCCCGAGAAGCCTCGGGTTAGGGTTAGCTAGCTACCTGCGTCGGGGAGGCGAAAGTGAAGGACATCTGCGGGGCACCGGAGACGGCCTCGGCGTAGGAGCGAGCTTGCCTCAGCACGGGGAGGGAGCGGCGGAGAAATCTGGCTGCCATCGTGTCCGAAAGTCTGATTTTTTAATTTAAAGTTGAAGGGAATGACAGAGATCCTCAAGCCCCTTTAGCGTGAAGGCGGTCGGTGTGCGCTCGGTAGGACAAGGACGTTGGGAACCTACCCATAAAGCTTTACGGTGGCGCAAAGCATGCTGGGCAGTGGAGTCTTTTTTTGGAACACACGTTTAGAGAGATTAACACGGTTTTTATTGTGGATTATTTGAGAATTTAGGCGATAATTTGTCAGTTTTTTTCGCAGCATATTAAACCCACTTAAGTATTATACTTTTTTAGTAAAATAAACGAAGTTTCACGCACAAACTAGTGTCTGTTTTCAGCTACTGAATCTGAAATACATTTTAGTTTTCTTGCGGGGTTTCATATGTAACATTAAATAAATTTAGGGAGCAACATTTTGGGGAAGAGTAGCTCATTTGGCAAAAAAATGTTGTACATTGTTTTAAGTGTATGAAACTACTGAGCTCACTTCACCAGTAGATGGCGCCAAAGTGATGTGTTAAATGCTTCATAGGCAACAGAGAGGGTCCCACTTCGTTTGGTCTGGGAGTTTTTACTCTTTTGGATACCACTTGAATGGCACCGAACACCATATACACACGCACACACAAACACACGCACGCACACACGCACACACACACACACACACACACACACACACACACACACACACACACACACATAGACAGACTTCTGAACTCAATGCTTCACCATTTCGCCCACACGTGCAAGCAAGTGACTTTATACACCTAATCAATAAAAAGAAAACAACACAAAAAAAGAGTGCTAAAATGCTTTTTAAATAACCAAGAAACATAGTTCTCATTCACTGAGACACTCACAACCCCCCCCCCGCCTTCCCCCTCCCTCCCCCGTACTGTGCGTCGGGCTCATTTGGAGAAAACCCTTCAATCACTCCGCGTTACCTCGCTCCTCGCGTCACGTGGTGCGCCTCTGACTGGGGTGGTGGGCGTGTCTTAAGCAGTGGGGTTTCATTCATAAATACTTTTAGCTTTACAAAATCCACATTAAAGTGTCCACAGAGGAGTTTCGTGTTTATTGGCTTTGCCCCGCTCCGACCCTGCATGGACCCGGCCAGTTGAGTAGGTGAGTGCTACCTTTCATTTTTTTTATTCTTATTTTTTTTTTTGCCGCATGCC